>JAPSGF010000093.1:1614826-1828703 GCA_035772895.1 Perdix hodgsoniae | reverse complement strand
TTTTTTTTTTTTTTTTTTTTTTTTTTTTTTTTTTTTTTTTTTCTTTCCATAAGAAGATCAGTTAGGAGGCAGGGGAGTCACTGTATTCAGTTCTTATAAGGAGTAGCTTGTAGCTTCTAGGGAAGGACTGAAGGCTGCACTCTGCAAATAAATAATCCATTGGGAGCTTGAAGACTTCTTCAGGTGTGCTTGAACTCTGTGATCTGAACTGGGCAATGTGAACCTGGGTTTCCCAAATTTTGTGGTGTTACTTACTCAGCTCTTGATAGTACTGTTTGGATTTTTCTCTTTTATTACTGTTCTTCATTAAAAAGGGGATGAAACTATGATTAATTAAGTGGGGAGAGAATTTTGAACTCACTCTTGATAAAACATAATTTTAATATGTTTATTTAGGAAGGACCAGAAGGTGCTCGGATGTGAAGTTACCTCCTGGCTGGTAAAGCTAGAGTATAGGAAATGCAGACAAAGCATGGCTGCTGTAGGGAAGGTGTGTTGTAGGAAGACTTTCAACAGCTTCATGTACCTGGAGCTCCTTTAAATGAGGAGAGAGTATGTAAATAGAAAGGAAAAATAGATTTGAGAAGATGAACTTCTTTTATTCATTTAAAAACAAAATGCACCCACACAGAACCTCAGTCCCAAATCTGAATTATATATCTGCAATTTGATGAAATGTGCAAAACCTGAGAAAAACTTTGCATTGACATTATGGAGGGCTTCTTTCAGCATTATAGGCAGCTTTCTGTGCTTCTTAGCTAATGGGCAGATTAGGTCTTCACCTTGCGAAAGCTGAATACCCTCAGTCCTTAAAATAATGACAGAATTAACGTTGAAAACATCTCAGTCAACACTCTCAGTCCTGTCTCTACCTTTGGCCATGAAACATGTCAGTATTTTCTAAGTTCAGTGCGGCCAAATCCATTCCTGTGTGGTATTACAATATACGGACATAGTTCCAAAAGTAGTGCCTCCTATTTATTTTCATGGTAACTACAATAGATGCAAAGAGTACAGTAACACTGTTTGATAAATTCTCAGCTACAAAACACTATTTTTTGACGTAATCACAACCATTTTTTTTGTCAGAGGTGAACAAGTAGCTGCGTGCTTTGCTCGTAAAAATCTACATAGAGCTCCAGAATGTGGCTTATAGAATCATAGAATGACCTGGGTTGAAAAAGACCACAATGAGCATAGTTCCAACCTCCTACTATATGCAGGTCACCAACAACCAGACCAGGCTGCCCAGAGCCACATCCAGCCTGGCCTTGAATGCCTGCAGGGATGGGGCATCCACAATCTCCTTGGGCAACCTGTTCCAGTGCATCACTGCCCTCTGTGTGAAAAACTTCCTCTTAATTTCTCACCTAAACCTCCCTTGTCTCAGTTTAAAATCATTCCCCCCACTATCCACCCTCATGAACAGCCGTCCCCCCTCCTGTTTATATATTCCCTTCAAGTACTGGAAGGCCACATTAAGGTCTCCCTGGCTTGTCTTTCATGTCACTGTTGCCACTGCTGAAAAGCACCACCCACCACCTCACTGTGCTGTCACTGTTTGGTATCTGTAAACATTTAGCAAGAGGTGATGAAGTTGAATGGGTGCCATTTTTTTCCGCGTAGAGGAATACTATGACACACCTTTACTTCAGATGCGCTTCCATGCCAGGCACCATTTTGTCAGACTCATCCTCTGCTGCCTTCTGTCACACAGTAACAATATGGAATATTGGTGGGAAGGTTCAACCTCTACTGCCATACTACCAACATCCACCTCTGATGTTGTAGGCCAACATAATAAAACAGGAGGCATTACTTTCAGTGCAGCCCTTGTACGTAAGTTGCTTAAAGCACTGGTGAATTAGAAAGCTTCCCTGTATTACTTCACAAAGCTATTGTGAGCATTGTGTACCTCTTCTGTGTTCCAGCAAGTGGTTTATGTGAGAGGACTCTTATCATTTCAACATTTGGATAAGAAAAAAGAACACTCAGTGTTTGGTACATCACAGCTTCTTGCATCCATTTCTCATCTGCCGTGAATAGGTAGCTCATTCTGCTCAAATTTTCATCTTAATGAGCTATTTTATGTGTGTTCCTGTTTTGATCTAAAGATAGATTTTCTGATGAAGTGAGAAACCAGTTCTGTCACATTGGGCCAGTTGAGCAAAACATTACAGATGGACTTGGTTGACTAACATGAACTCGCTGCATGCTGCTGTAGATGGCTTGAGTTGTTCTATTTGCTCTTGTTAGGTGCTGTGCAAGACCTCATCCGTATCTGTCATGGATTTCTTGTGCAACATCTCAGAGTGAGAAACGTGGTATCAGAGCATGGAATTATTTGATAAGTTTCATGATATTTCTCTTCGATTGCACTGATGTGGGTGGTCCCGTCCATGGAAAGAGACAAAATTCTTGGTTAGTCTTAAGATGGCAAAGTACAATAAATAATAATGAAATTTTTGGTGCAAATAACGGAAATTAGTGCTGTTGTCTTAAAATTAGGTTTACTGTAAGTATGCATATCTAATATGCAGATTTCCTGGATGAAGGATCTAAATTCACTGTAGGCTGATGTCTCTTTAGTGCAGCAAGTGCTACTGAAAATATTCCAAGGTGAAATGCAAGTTATGTCAAAGGTGGTGGTAGTTGTCATTGTATTGGAATGGTTTCATTATTATGTCTCTCCAGGGATCTCTCGATATCTTAAGACCAAATACTGTGGTTTTTAGTTGTGGATTCCAGTGGATGAATGATAAGAACTTGGTAAAGGATTATGATGGAAAGTAATGGCGTTGCAATAGTGCCACTGCCACATTCACTCTCTGCACTGTTTAATCACCACTGAGTTTTGAAATTTGGGAAGTATACCTCATTTCTGTTAAGGAAAGTTTGCTTGTTGTTTTGTTTTTAACTATAGATGCTAAACCTTACTCCAGACTTCATTCCAAAACTGTATGTCTACATAATTCTAAATAATTTAGTGAAAAATGTGTTGGTAGTAGCAGGGGTTTTTAATGTTTAAAAACATCGGAATATGTTTAAATTGAGTTTTGCTGAATACAATGAAAAGATGAAAAATAGACAACCTTATTGCTTATTATAATAAATTATGAATGCTGCAGGTGATTTCCAGATTTAATAGCTGCTACAGTGCTAAGCAGTTCTGTTGCTGAACTATTTTATTCTAAATTATGTTCTTAAGCCTGGGGAAAAATTGGTTTTTAAGAGCTGTGCTAACAAATTCTTATTGTATTGAGGCCTTAGAAAAGTGTGATCTATTATTCCTTAAATTTTATTATTTTATTTCAAGACAACTGGATGTAAGGAGATGCTTCTTTTTTTTTTTTTTTTTTTTTTGGCTACAGACTGGCTCAGCATTGCTCCAGTCCAGTGTTTGTTGTCGTTTTGCTATTTTTGTAACTATGTTTCGTGGTGAAGGCTTGTGATTTCATTAGCAGTTATTTTAAAACCTGAAAAACCTGACAGGGCTAAATGGAAAAAGAATTCTGTTTTCCATGTAGATAAGCACGGAAGGACATGAATAAAAAGCAGGTTGGCCTTTCCTCCACGCTTCACAACTCTCCTCCACAGCTTTATGAACCATTGGGAAATGGGCCGCGTTATCTTTAATTTTGTAAATAATTAGCATTCTTTGTGTGGTTATTTTTATTGAAACTATGTTTCTAGATTAATTTGCAGATAACAAAGCCAGCTTGATATACTGAAGCTGCGTTGCCTTCCATCTTTGGCTGATTAGTTGTTAGGAGGCTTTTGGCATTTTTGTTGCTGTATTTGCCTATCTTTCCAGCACATTGGCAGCTTATTCCAAGAGCCTGAACTTGTGATAACCCTTGAAACTAAAGCACACATCTTATATGTTACCTCCAGCTTTAGTACCCATAAGTGGTCTCGAGAACATCCTTGTCACTCCTCAGAACTCAGAGTTGTGTTCGTCCTTTGAAATGAGCAACGGTGATTCCATTACGAGTGCTTCATGATCCTTACTTTTTCTGCCTGCTAAATGATGTAGTGACCTTATATTGATGCTACTGAGAACGTGCCCCTGAGTTTAAACCAGGTGGGTATTGGTGCTAAAATACCACTTTGTTTGGGGGGATTATGGCTTTCACCTGGCCTCCTCCTATCTTCAGTTCGGTGTAGCAGTGCTTACTGCCCTTGTTTTCATTTCATGTGTTTTGCTTAATAGAAGGAAACAAGCCCACTTTGCATTTATTTTTAAGTGAAGAGAAAAAATGACTTTCTTCAGAATGATGACAATGAGCAGTTTATTACCACAAGTGGTGCATTTTATTTTCTTTCAGTTAGAAAGCAGTGATTTGTCTGAATTTCTGGAGTGGTTTTTAAGTGAATAATGATATAAGAGCCTTCTTACTTGAGGCTTCTTATAAATGCAGTTATTTATATGAGAAAAACTGCTCATGCTTGGATTATTTATGCAGAGGAGAGAAAAAAAAAACCAGCCAACTGGCTCTGGATTGATACAATTTTTCTTCCCCATCTTCTCTGAACTACTATGTTTTCTCTGTGCAGTGAGTTCTACTTTGTTTTAGATAGTTAGCAGCTCCTTATGCCATTTCCCTGGGTAAAATGATCAGATTCAGACCTTGCCTTCTCTTCTTCAAGGCAAACTTTGTTCCTTGTGGCTTCAAGAGAGAATATTGTGGCCTTTCCCGTTTCATTTTTAGCAGACCACGCTTCATTAAAAGCAGTGCTGAGATTGTTCCTGGTCTGCTGTCACTGGCATGTTCTTTCCTGCCTTTCTATGTTTTTTTTTTTCCCCCGCAGCAATTAAGAGAGAGGTGTGAAGATGAACTGCACCTTCTTCCCCCTTTTCAGGTTGCACTTTTGATGCCAGCCCCCCTCCTATGAGTTTCATTTGAGCCCGGAGCCAGCATTCCGGCCCTGCAGTGCATGGAGATGTGAATCCACTGCTGACCCTTCAGGTCATTTAAATCTGCAGTTCTGTGGTGGGGAATGTGTGCTAGTTGGTAAAAGGACCATCTAAACAGCCTTCTTAAAGCACTGTTAACTACTGACAGTAATCAGAAAGCAAAGACACAGAGGATTTTATATCAACTAAGATTACTCGTACCTAGAGCCAAGAGTGACCTAATTTTTGTAGATACACCAGCAGGATCTGAGAGTCTGTCTGTAAACAGTTTCTTAGCAACAGCTGCCTGTCTGTCCCCTAGAAAGAATGTCACTTTTTACCCATTGTGAGGTTTCCTTCTCTTGACTCCCGAATTTTACAGCCCTTCTGCCCCAATCAGTGCTTTCAGTTGCAGGGAGGCTGAAGCGGTTTTGTCAGCAATGATGGCTTTCCTTTTTCTGGTAGCAGCCACCTACAGCTCAGTGAGGTGGGGTTGATATTAAATCACTGTTTACTTTATTGCTGGCTTCACAACAGCTTTTCTGTTGCAGCCCAGCGCACTGATTTATCGTAGTGCAGTTCCATATATATTCTGAAATGATGAAGGATCTTGCATTTCCACATTTCTGCTTCCGCTTAAATCCAGGAGGTGACAGACCAGGAACGATAAAATGAAATTCCTTTTATTTATTTATTAAGGTTTCAACTTATTTTGTTACAAAATAAATAAATAAATAATATATGTATATATATTTTTTACAGCACAAGAAGGCTCTTTCTTCATTTATACTTGTACAGCCTCTGTCTCTAAGACTGAATTCAGAGGCAAACAAACCGGAGCCCTTTTGGATATGGCTTTTATTACCTGGAAGCCTGCAGCTCACGTGTCTGTCATTTTGAGCTTTATCTGCCTTAAGGACTGTTGTGTAATTTGCATGGAGAGGTCAAGCAGTGACACCTCCAGAAAGAGCAGATCTACCATTTTCTACAGTAATACAGTGATAAAGAGAGCAAGAGGAGAGAGGGAAAAAAAGAGTCATTTCCCTGGACAATTACAAGCTCTTGTGATCAATTTAAACATAAATGTTATTTGAAAATAGCAATCTTATTCTTTTAGCCAAAGATCTGTATGGCATGAGGTACAGAAAAAACAATTTTCAGTGTTTTTTTTTTTTTTTTCTTTTTCTAATGTTTATTGAATATTTTAAGACTCAAAACCTGGGGGCTGAGGCCAAGTGATTGATTCAGGTAATAAGAAGTTTGAATGATCATAAATATTAAGTCCGCTATCTTGCTGCTGATATGCCATATCCTGCTTTAGCTGAGAACCCTTCAAGATGGAGAAGTGCAGGTCCTGTAGAAGTCAGGTTTTGAACTGAAGGTGTTGAAATGGGATATGATCATAAACACATTTAATAGCAGTTGAGGAAGAGCAAGCTGAAATCTGCTTCCATTATATTCAGAGTATCTTAGAAAAGAAATCTTCAAGAAAATACAGTGAAGGACGCATACAGAAAATGCTTCAAGGGTAAATATAATAATATATGCTCCAATTTATCAGTTCTATTTCCTAATTCTGTGTGGCAGCAGATCAAAAGGACACTTACGCTAAGATGTAAAAAAGTCTTTCTCTGGAGGTTGTGGAAGCAGAGGTGAATTTTCTGTTTGTTGAAGATTCGTGTGAAGTCAGAGTAGCATCAGCACAGGTTGATAGGACCTACATAGGTGTATTGTTCCTTTTACTTATTTATAATAGAATGGCCTGGGTTGAACAGGACCACAGTGATCATCTAGTTTCAACCCCCTGCTATGTGCAGGGTCACCAACCACCAGACCAGGCTGCCCAGAGCCACGTCCAGCCTGGCCTTGGATGCCTCCAGGGATGGGGCATCCACAACCTCCTTGGGCAGCCTGTTCCCGTGCGTCACCAACCTCTGTGTGAAAAATTTCCTCTTCATATCTCACCTAAACCTTCCCTGTATTAGTTTAATTTCCGCTTGTCCTATCACTATCTACTCTTGGAATTATTCATTTATTGTTGATTTAGGGACCTTGGTCCCTAAGGGTCCCCAAGGGACCTTGTTGTTCTGATGGACAGTCAGCTGAATGTGAGCCAGCAGTGTGCCCAGGTGGCCAAGAAGGCCAATGGCATCGTGGCTTGTATCAGGAATGATGTGATAAGCAGGACTAGTGAAGTCATCCTGCCCCTGTACTCGGCATTGGTGAGGCCTCACCTTGAGTACTGCGTTCAGTTTTGGGCACCACATGAGGAGAGGTTGAGGGAGCTGGGGCTGTTTAGTCTGGGGAAGAGGAGGCTGAGTGGAGACCTTATTGCTCTCTTCCAGTACCTGAATGGTAAGCGGGGTAGGTCTGTTCTCACTGGTGACAGGTGACAAGACGAAATGGCTTCAAGTTGTGCCAAAATAAGTTTAGTTTGGATGTTAGGAAACACTTCTTTACAGAAAGGGTGGTTAAACACTGGAATAGACTCCCCAGGGAGGTGGTTGAGTCACCATCCCTGGATGTGTTTAAGAGCCGTTTGGATGTGATGCTCAGGGATATGATTTAGCAGAGGGTTGTTAGAGTTAGGGTACTATGGTTAGGCTGTGGTTGGACCTGATGATCCTCGAGGTCCCTTCTAACCTGAGTAATTCTATCATTCTATGATTCTGTTATTTATTGTCAATTCTTTATTTCATCTGTTCCTGTGAGTGTTAAATATGACTTCAGCTTGAAAACATGGCCTTCCTACTTTTCTTTCTCCCTTAACAGAAGGCGTTTGGATGTTGGAATCAGTTTGAGGAATGTTTATAGCTGATAGAGACTGAAGCCTGTTGCATAATTTAAGGGAATTGTAGATTTTATTTCTGCTCCAGAAATGGTAAATTCATATGTCTTTATGTTTGAGGGCTTTTGAGCGTAATATAGAAATTTCTGTTAATGTGAGAAGCTGTCTTGTTTCTTGAAACTGTTTTTATTTCCTTCTCTATGTTTGATTTGATATTCAGAAGTTTCTGCTGCGTGCAGAATGGAGAGTTAAAAAGTAATTGAGGTATTTTTCTGGCTTGCATTTAAGAAATAAGAATGAGTAGAAGGAATTTCTCTTATGAAAGAGGTTAGATGCAACTGGGAAACACAAAAAGAAAGGCAGTTTAAAATACTTCGATGCCTAAAAAGCTGACATTGAAGTACAATAAAGAAGTTGAGTAGGAAGACAGATGAAACATGAGCTTTTGAAGAACTTTCTATGAAAAGGGCAATAAAGCTAAGATTTGTTACGTTTATACTTTTTAGGAGCTGCTAGGGTGGCTCAGTGTCAAATAATATAAAAATAGACTGTGATAAAAGACTTAGTACTTTTTTTTTGGTACTGGTTTCAGTATTTTCCATTACATTTTGCCAAGAGTAGCTCATTGTTTTAATTTTTTTTTTTTAATAATTTCTATTATTATTATACTTTTATTGTTACTTTCATTTACATAAGAAAAAAATAACCTCAATCACTATCAATAATTAGTTGGCATTTCCCTTCACATTTGGACCAAACTCAATCGATGCTTTCATAAAAGTAGAATTTTCTCATTCCTATTATTTCTCTGCTATTGAGAGTGGTCTGGATAGAACGAAATGAATTTCCCAATGAAAATATACCTTTCTAACTAAATATTCTTTTCTATCAAGAAAAGAATGTTTTTTTCTTTTTTTTTTCCTAAGCTCCTCAAAAACAAAAAACCCTTCCTTTTTATAAGCAAGTTATTGTAGCTCTGTGTTTCCTGCATGTATTAACCAAATGTTTGAAGACTGAGGACAACGAATATGCAGTGAGTCATCTGTTTAGAATAAAACCTGATACATTTGTGAATGAAATCCAGCTTTGTAAAGCACAGCATAGAATCTTAGAATCAGAGCATGCAGCTTGTTGTTATTGTTTGGGGGATTTTTTTTTTTTTTTGATATTGTATATTTTTGCTTTTAACAGATGTACAGGTTAGGAAAGTTTTATTTAGATTTGTGAAGCACTCGCTCAAATCTGTAAATCTGCTGATATTGGGATGAATCGGTTATTTCATAGAACTGTACCATGACTACAATTATCATCTGTAGTGGTTTTTAAACATTTTTAGAGGTGTTTGCATTGACAATATTGAAAGAACTTTGATTCTTAACCCTAAACACAAACACGAGGATGCCTAAGCAGCCCAAAAGAGAACCGAATCCCAAACTTTTGATGAAGCTCCTAGACAATTAAGTAGCTTGTCAAAGAGTTGGAACAAGTATAGGCTTTTTAGTTGAAATGTGAGCTCATCTGACAAAATGTGTGAAATATCAATGCCTGCCTAAGTCCAAGTTATGTATATGTTGTTATCTTCAACTCTTTTTGACAATTTTTTGCTGTAATAAGCATGCTTAATAGCAAAATGTGGTATTATTTCCGTAGCAGTGGTTGAAAACAAAGAGGATGTGTACAGGCTGATTCTTTCCTGTTTATTCTATCCCAGCCTGTAATGGCTGCCTGTGGGTTTCGTGAATCTCAGGATAGCATCTGGGTGATAACTTTTAAATGAAGATAGCTCCATTAATGTTTCATAACTTCCTTCATTAGCATTGCCTTCTTCATCTCTGAAGCATTCTACTGCAACGGGCTCCACAAATTTGAGGGAAGAAGTAATTCCTTTCTAATGTTTTAAAACTGCTCACTGAAGAATTTCTGAGGTGCTTTTAAGCCTTTTGAGGCATATAATATAGTGTGACCTCAGTTCTATTCGCCTCCATTCTTTCTGTCTTTAAATTTTTTATTTTGTCAGTTTCCTTTTTCGTGTTGAAGATTGAAGTCTGTTTAGACACTTCTCATACAGAAAGTATTCAGTGCTTCTCACTGAGACTTTACAAATACATCTTGTAGTTCAAGTAGATCTTTTTGCAGAAGGAAGCAGACAACATTAAAGATTAGATTTGTAACAAATTCAAGCAGTAACATGCTAGTATTCAACTCCCCATTCCTTTTCCTTTCCAAATGAAGCTGTGCAGAGCTGCTTTTTCAATGACTTCCAGCTGTGACTTTAGCATCAATTGCTAACTTAAATCATATTACATGTGAAACAGGTTTGCTTTTCCCAATGTACCATATTTTGCAGTGATACAAAACGTAATGTCATGTGGCATCTTTGACCCCAGTCACCAAGTATAAAATCTTCAGTTCTGCTTAGTGAGATTTATGCTAGAGTATCCTAAATATGTATATATATTTTTTTCCTGTCATTAGCAAATAGTCACTTTACTATTCACCTCCTTTTTCCAAGATGTGTATGATTATAGAAGCGAATGTGGATTCACAGCACGGGCTCTTAGGAAACCGAGTTCATTTTCTCATTCTTCTCTGTGAGGACTTCATGATGATTTTCCTGCAGGTGACAAATACATGTGAAAATTCTCCCAGTGTCCAGTCAGCTTCTTAGGACTGGTGAGCAGCAGCACGGAGATCAAGGTCCTCGTGCAGATAAGATTTCATTTGGAAGAAAAAGTACTAAGGAGGAAATGAATGCTGTGAAGTTGAAAACTGAGTATTAGGATCTTTACAGTACTGCTGGTTCAAATCTTAATATCTCACAGGATATAAAAGCAGTTGATGAATCTTAAGTGGAAAGCAGTGAAAGAGCCTGAACAGCACACAGTGGCCAAAAAAAGTTGTGGATGCGTAATTCAGTCATTGGGTCCAATTGAGTCATTCATGGGCAGGCTGGATGGGGACACAGGCAGACTGAGATAGTGGGAGGCAACCAGCTCACAGCTGGGGGTTGGATCTGGATGGTCTTTAAGGTTCATTTCAACCTGATCCATTTTATGGTTATTGTCCTAAAATAGAAAATAATGGAACTTGAAAGTTGGATTTCAAATAAGTGTATTGATACCAGTATTGCACTTGAAGGATGATAGCAGTTCAGTTTATGGACTAGAGAAGTTATACAGGGAAGGTATAGGGTACAAGTTTACCTTCAAGAAAGCTTAGAATTCAGTTAGATTAAAAAATTAACTCCTTTAATCGGTAATGCAGTAAGTTTTGCTATGTACTGAAGTTCATGACAAAGTAGGAAAAGCTCAGCAATGGTATGGCAGTTGTCCATCCGAGGACTGCTTTACAGATCATTACAGATGAGGAGAAGGAACTCCTGGATTTGAGTAACTGTTGAACCTATCTGAAATGATTACTACTAAAGATATGAAACTGTGATCATACACATTTTTATTCTGATCCTTGTAGGAGGTGGGGAGAAAAGCCAAGTTAATCATAATAGTGTTCAATTTCCAGAAGGAAATACACATGTAGGAAGACATGCTTGCAAAGAAATTATAAGAAACGCTAAACAGCTTTCATTTTTTTTTCCCCCAGTTTCTGTTTTTAAGAATCTTGGAGACAGTAAGGAAAAAAAAAATTTTTATTCATTAAAATAAAGAATGAAGAGTAATCAGAATGAGGATTTAGGATAGTAGAAAAAGCTATTTTTAGTAAATGTTTTTGAAAAGGTATCTTCCAAAAAGTGTTAAAAATGTTAAATGCCCGAATTATTATATAGGAGGCCAAAAAGAATTCTGCAAAGAAGTTCAAGGCAAGCAAAGTAATTACGAATCTAATTCTAATCCTTTGGAAGCAAGAGCCATTCCATGGGGCTGGCAGTTGGTGCAGGACTGAGGTGGAAAGGGAATGTTGGAGGAGGCCAAGCAGGAAAGCTGAGGAAATTCTCTGCATCCTAACTCGGAAGAAGGAAAGGTGTCAGAGACTGACATGTTAATTAAAGGGATTTTAGAAGTAATGGATACAATTAATAGAATTGGGTCACTATTGTTGGGCGTTTACTTTATTATTTTATCTTTAAATCATGCTATATTCATTTCTGTTTTTAACAGTTTGTCTCACGCTTGTTTTTTTCTGTGTCTTAGATGGTTGGCATAAGTGCTGTTTCATACAGTGGTGAGAATTAATTGTTTTCATTTTAATATTTGTAATTCTTGAATCAAGATCTGGATTTTGCCACTTTTTGTCAGTGCTAATATTTTGTTTGAAAAGGTATGAATGGTGACAGTTTCGCCTTGCAGAACCCATCACTCTTTCCATTCTAATCCTATATAAACACTACTTGTATTCTACTGAGCAGCCTATAGTAGCTTGTTTACCTGAAGACTTGAAAAGTTTATTTGCTGTTTTCAAGTTTATCTGCATTCCTTTCTTCTCTTAATCTTCATAGAGATTATTTCTTCAGAGACATTGATCAAAGATTCAGTAACAAAAGGGAAACTGCTGAATGAGAAGAAAAGTTGGTATGTGGGAAAATTAATCTGGCATTACCTGAATTGCTTTTTTTTTATTATTATTATTTTTTATTTTTAGAACTAGCACATCTTTGTCATCTGCATTACCTGTAGCCTGCAAAAGGCTGGTCATTTGTTAAGTGATCTCAAGAAAATTGACAGGTGGTTTTTATGAATTTATGCAAGAAGTTATTTTGTATTTTAATAGCAGTAATGAAAAATGTATTTTCTTTCTTTCTTCTCATCTTTAGGGGATTTTCTGATGTAGCAGAATTCTTCCTATCATAAAATCATTAAGGTTGGAAAAGACCTCTAAGATCCCCAAGTCCATCCCCAACCCATTCTCACCATAGATGACGTTTCCAAGAGCCATGTCTCTATAGTTCTTGAATGTTTCTGGGGACATTGACTCCTTCACTTCCCTGGGCAGCCATTTTCAATGCATTATGACTCTTTCTGAGAAGAAATATATGCAACCTGAACCTCCCCTGGTGCAACTTGAGGCAATGCAGAAAGGTGCTCTGAAGACTGAAAAAGAAAGAAGTTGGTTGTGTTGCCTTCCTGGTGTCAGGGCAAAAAAATAACTGTCATCACTTTGGTGGATTGCAAACAATTTGAAATACAACACTGTAGTTACTGTATATTTTGTCTTAGTTTTGATGACATTGAATTTACCTTCTGAGAATAGCACCATAACATCAGTGAAGAAATGCTTCTAATGCTTTATGCTGTTCTTGTGCAGGACAGAGGCAAGCTCAAGTAATAGCCTGATTTTTTATTTTTTTTTTTAATAGTTGAATTTCCAATTCTTTTACAATTTTTGATGTTTCATACCAATTTTGAAATGTCTCTTTATGAAACTCGGTGCCGTAGAATGAAAAGCAGCTCAGATTTGAGTAATTTTACTGTGTGTATATGGCTGTTTCTTTTTCGGATGAATTCTTAAGGATTCTGTTAGATATCCAGCAAATATGTATCTCCCACTGGAACCATGCTGTCTATATCCATGTTTGATTACATGTCTACTGGTTCAAAAAGTATAAATGCACAGTGTGGTTATTTTAAGGATTAAGCCCTGGTCTTCAGATTTGTTTATGTAAGAGATGTAGAAAGATCCCATACGTAAATTATACTTGTTTTCTGGCATATGAATTTTTCAGCATTTTCAAAAGGGTCAGACAGTCTTTTCCCTCTATGGAACTGGGATAAAAACAAATAACTTGAGTTATTTCTGTATGTTTTTCTGATACCCTTTTGCGTTATACTTCTCAGAAATGGAGATTTACATCTGCAAGGCTTAAGGACTGCGCTCTCACCCATTGTGTAGTATGCTTTCGCAAGGCAAATGCAGTCCTACTTCTGGGTACAGATGGCTGCAATCAAGGCAGTTTCTAACTCATGACTACATATTTCCTTGAAGTCAGCATCCTCTTAGAAGCTGACACATTGGAAGGAGGTGATGCACTGGAACAGGTTGCCCAAAGAGGTTGTGGATGCCCCATCCCTGGAGGCATTCAAGGCCAGGCTGGATGTGGCTCTGGGCAGCCTGGTCTGGTGGTTGCTGACCCTGCACATAGCAGGGGGTTGGAACTGGATAAGCATTGTGGTCCTTTTCAACCCAGGCCATTCTATGATAGATAAGTTTGGTAGAGGCAATGTTTGAAGTGCTTTGCAAGCATAGCAGGCTAGCCATCAGCTCCTATGAAGTTGCTATACTTTGCTTGTGTTTAATATTCATATGCTCCTGGCTTCTTAAGACTAATTTTAAGTCTTCCTCAGTGTTCATGATTCTTTCACCATCAATCAATAATAGGAAATTCTGGGTGAATTAAAAGTGCCTGTAGTACCTCCTGTCAGTTGGTAGTTGCTAGGATAGAGTATTCCTTTAGGTCAGTCATTTTCAAAGAAGAAAATTGCTCGTTGTAAATATATTTAGTAAAATAACGCTGTTTGTTGTGGTTTTTTTCTGCTTTGCCTGAGGCTATGAATAAAAATCAGGATTGGCTTAAACATGGCATCAGCTTCTTCAGCAAACATATTAAGTTTTCATTACAGTCTTGCTGTTTTAAATTGTAATAATTTACTCATTATTAGAGTGTTACATGGAGAGTCTATTTGGAACCAATCAAATCTGCATTGCAGAACAATACCTGTTCAGGAACTTATACAATAAGTAAAAATGGTGCTTAAAAAATCCAAACCAATCTGTTCAACTTGAAGGAAATGTCAGGTGAGAGATATGATGAAAAAAGTTAATTTATGGACTAAAATTTTTTTTAGTAATTATTTTATCTTTAATGCTATGTGCATGCTTTAAGAGATCAACAATTGCAGGTTCAATATATGACTGCATACGCTTCTTGTGACTTAAAATTCAATATCAGATAAGTGGTATCTGTTTAGTAATCTCTGAAATCTCGGAATGGATTTTGCCTTTTTTTGTGTGGCTATTTAATTATTTCGGTAACTATTGCTGCATAAATACAGCAGTGTGGTCTGCAATGAGTGCTTTCTAGGCTTAACTCCTGTATTTAAAAATATGGCTGTAGGTGTAGGGGAGGTAAGAGAATTTCTCATTATAGTTGCTATACGTGTTGGTTATAAAATTTTCTGTGATTTTTGAGAGGGAATGGGAGGCTGATTTTTGTATATTTTATTAGCATTTATTTTGAGTCTTGGAGAAAGGTCCTGTTCTGTTTGAGCTAAGTGCTGTATAAACACCCGACAAAAATAGATTCCATTTCCATTTCAAGTGAAGGGCAACAGCTGGATTTATACAGACGGAATGCTAACACAAAGTTAGCAGTGGTAGCAAGGTAAAGCTTGGTGACAATAACTTATCCCATCTATCCACAGTGTATCTTTTCTGTCCGTGGCTGCACTGTGTGTTAGGAGGAAAGTGAAAGAAAGCAATGAGGAGATGGAGTTTTGGAATGGTTTCCTTGTAGATGTTCAAGAGCAGCTTTATGAGAAGGTGCAAAGCTATGTGTTTAACAATTTAGCTGCTCTATGGGATATTTGTGGCTGAAATCAACTTCCTG
The DNA here is from genome assembly GCA_035772895.1 of Perdix hodgsoniae. Classification (NCBI taxonomy): domain Eukaryota; kingdom Metazoa; phylum Chordata; class Aves; order Galliformes; family Phasianidae; genus Perdix; species Perdix hodgsoniae. The sequence continues at coordinate 1,813,460 of JAPSGF010000093.1, read as the reverse complement.
TTTCTGAAGGCTTATTTTCTAATTAGTTAGCCCCAGGGTTGACTTAAGCAGCTGCCATTGATGATTCTCATTCTGCGTTGCCTCCTGACCTGTGCTATATCTGTTTGTGCATATCTGATCTGTGCTAAGCTAACTTTCCTTTTTAAAAATGCTTACTTTAAGCCTGGATTTTTGTTGTTGTTATTTCATTACTCACTTGGAAAAATACTTATATGATCAGAACTCAGAGCACAACTCAGGTGTGGGAAGAAGTGATGAGAAATGAGCTTCTGAAACCATCACTGCTGCAGAGGGGAAGGCTCATTAAGCTACAGCCCAGTAAGTGTCTGGTAAAGTTTCAAAAAGTTTTGAAAGTGGAGACGAGTGATACAGTGTAGAAAAGTGAATTAGTGGAAGAATTTTGAAAAAGCACTAACTTTACCAAAAAACTGAACTGTCTTTGTAATACTTTTCCTGAGAACATAGGATGGAATAAAATTGCCTTTAACAGAAAGTACAGAAAGTGAGATGTGGGATGATAATATAAAAAAGATGAGGGGAGAAAGCTGAGCTTCAGGTATATGGATGGAATCAGAATGTAGTAAGAGTATAATACTAGAAGATTTATATATGGCTTAGACTGGGCAGTGTGGAAGGAAATCCAGAAAGAATGCTTATAGAACAGACCAAGAGATATCCCAAGTCAGAATTAAAATTAATATGATTATCCAAACATAGGAAATAGAAGCCATGTAACTCTGTTCTGTACCTCACTGGGATCTGATGACTGTTCTAAAATCTGGATGTTGGGATTAAATGTAGTACTGCAGTTCTGTTGCTTACCATACAACCCTTAAACTAGTGTTGTTGTTTTTTCGTTTTTGGTTTATGCTTTCACCTTTTGTAATATTGAAACAATTTTCTTGAATCAACCTGATTTAGCCAAGAACTCAGATTTTATAGCTGACCTACATTTATTGTTGTGTGCATTTATCTTATGGTGTTCTCAGTTTTAGCCACTTTACCTACTATTTTTTTTTTTCCCTGTGGAAAATATGAGGTGCTTGGAAAAATAATTTAATTCAAATAAAGGATTATCAGTCTGAAGAGGCTGATAAATTATCTTCTGCATAAGAAACGATCATAGAATCATAAAGTGGCCTGGATTGAAAAGGGCCACAATGATCATCTCATTTCAAACGCCCCTGCTATGTGCAGGGTCTCCAACCACCAGACCAGGCTGCCCAGAGCCACATCCAGCCTGGCCTTGAATGCATCCAGGATTGGGGCATCCACAACCTCTTTGGATAGTGGATACCAGTGTTTAAATGGATTCTTTTAAGGTCGTACATAAATTGAGTATGGCAGCCTGACACTGGCACTGGAAAAGACTTGTAATAGGTAGTAAAAGCCTTTGATGTGATCAGAGCTCATTGGTTACTGTAAAAAGAAGGTGGAGCCTCCTTTTGAGTGATTATTTATACTGGTAACCTGAATGTTGCCAGTTGCTCCACATGGAAACTTGCCATGCAGATATTCTTAAATGGCATATCTGGTGTAGGAGATATTTTGTGCAGTGTGTGTCAGATATTGAATCAATGTATGGGATACACTGATTAATTGAAAAACTAATTACTTGATAGCTTTGTTCAAGTTACCTGCAAGGCTAAGCAGCTTTCTGCATAGGTTAATGTACGTCTGCATTCCAGTCTGTATGTAGATGTACATTATAGAAACTATTACTTTTTATATTGAGAGCTGTGGTTTATTGCTGCCTTCGCAGCGTTAGTAGAAACCTGAGGAAAAGTATTAGTCATCAGATACCTTAATATTGTTGTCACCATCATCATATCATCACAGAATGACTTGAGTCAGAAGGGACTTCAGGGATCACCAAGTTCCAACCTCCCTGCTGCAGTTAGGGCCACCAACCTTCACGTTTAATACTAGACCAGGCTGCCCAGCGCCTCATCCAACCTGGCCTTGAACAGCTCCAGGGATGGGGCATCCACAACCTCTCTTGGCAGCCTGTTCCAGCACCTCACCACTCTCATAGTAAAGAACTGCGTCCTGATATCCAATCTAAATCTTCCCTCCTTCAACTTAAAACCATTTCCCCTTGTTTTGCCATTATCTACCCTTTCAAAGAGTTGATTCCCCTCCTGTTTCTAGGTTCCCTTTAGGTACTCAAGCTTCAATGAGGTCATCAAGCAGCCTTCTGTTCTGTCATGCTTATACATTAATGAACTTTGAGGTTTTGATCAGCACAGAATATCATTAAGTAGAGCGTATTCAACTAATATTTGATATTAACCCAGTTACATTGAGAGTCTAGGATGTTCTGTGTATTGTTTGTGAAATAGTTCAAATACAAATGTGAGATATTCTCAGAGACTAGAAAACCTTAAAAATAAACAAACAAAAAAAAGCCTTTAAAATTATTTAAATTAATTGTTAGCTTAAAGAGGCCTGAGAATGCCTCTGTTGTCAAAATTTGTCTTTACAAAAAAGGAAAAAGAAAAAAGAACTTTAGACTTCACATAAATATTTCTTGTGTTGAAGAGAACTGATTTGCCTAAATGCTGAATTTCCTATCTGTACAGTAAAATTCTTTATGTGACATGAAGTATTAAGTGCTTAAGAAATCCCAACTGGGACCTGCAGAGGTAAGGCTGGATTCAGCACAATGGGCAGAAAGGGATTTCTTGGCTCCCTGTCTGGATAATCAGATCTGCTGGACTGGTGAAGGAAAATCCAGGGCCTGTTATTAGGTGCAGGAAATAATTGTGTTGAGTTTATTCAAAAGTATCCTTGTTTCTTCTTTCTAGTTATAATAAATCCTTCTAAGCATTGAAGTGGCACTGCTTTCGTGACTGTTGTAGCAATCTTGCTAATGATATGAAGTTGCAGGCTTCACATTTGAAGAAACTTGTTATAAAAAACATACTAGGCTTTAGTGTATATATTTTAAATAGCAGTTTATGTTGTCCAGCAAGTATTCTGATTAATATCTACCAGAGAAGTGATCTATCCAACAGCGATTTGTAAGCAGAAGTTTTAGCAAATCCACTAGATCAGCTGTAGCTCAGCTCTCTCTGCAGTGTCCTCTAATCTCTTCTTCTACTAGTTCAGTTTGATTCAGGTTGGTGATTGTTAAAATAAAGGATGGGAATTGCTGCTGTGGATGTTGCAGTGCTCGGTTTCACCTGCGGAGGGTTGAGTCCCCACATTTTGCTGCTGCAGTCTATGGTTTCCCTTCTTCGGATATTCATGCTGATGTTTAGAAGAGAACCCATCGGAGATGTATGGAAGCTTAATGAGAAGCAACTCATTGGGGACAGTTCTACTTGTGTCAGGACACCCACACTCTTAAAAAAATAAGTAGTAATATAATTTCCTTCCTAAAACATAAAAAATTTAGAAAGTGTATATCTTCCAAAAGCAGCTTTTCTAAGTAATGATAGAATTATTTTGTTCCCTTTAATCCAGTTTTCTGTCTATACTTCTGACAGCTTCATTGCACACGTAATTATCAGTATTGACACAAAATGCCTTGGTTTCATCTAAGATGTTTCAACCTGTTTTTCCACTGACTGTTTTCTTTCTTCACATGATTTGTTTATTGAAGAAATCAGTAGTTTAATAGAATGTGTATTTTGTAGTTTTTTAATGATTTTCATTGAAGAAAAATTAGTCATCACTACTTTAGTTCTGATTATTTCCATACGCAGCCCAGAGTTTTGCAAATAGACATCTTGGAATTCATTATCAGTACTGCAACTTCTCAGTGTCTGAATTTGCTGTGGAACTATTTTAGAATAGCTTAAAAAAATAATGCAGTGTCTTGGATCTCATAAAACAGAAAAGGAAAAGAAAATTGCACGAATGAATTGGTTTTTGTAGTTATGCAGGTGAGCAGTGCCAGCAGTGTTCACAACCTTTGTGCAGAGTTGGACCTCTTGAGGTCAGAAAGAAGTGGAAAGAGCAGCTGTTTAAGTTGTTATCCTTTGCTATGCTATCCTCTCTAGATTTAGCGGGAAGAATTTCCGTGGCTTATGTCACTGATAAGTGGTTGTTGCATGCTGGGTTTAGATGTGGTGGGCTGAAGCCTAGCACTGAGGAGGAGCGTGCTCAAGAAATGCATTCTTTTTTCAAACACATGTCTTTATATGGGTTTCTAATTTCTGCTTTGTTAGGAAAATAACTTTGAGGCCAGTTATACTAAGTACTGAGGAATAGGAAATAAGGGAGAGAATCTCGTGTACCTCTTAGCTGAGTATTAAATGCCAAGCTTAGTGTCCTTATTCTGTTAAGCGGAAGAGCTTAAATCAATTCCTATGGTCTTCCACTAGCTCAGTCTTTCCTTTGAAGGAAAGTTAAAGGTTGCATTTGTACCACATGTGGAGCTCATTTTTAAGATCTGAGATTTATTGCAAGAGGAAGGTTCTGAGAATTTGTTCTTGAACAGGATTTAGTTTTACCCCCCCCCTCACACTAAGTAAACCTATTGGTCTGTCAAAACTCTATCCAAAGGAGATCTCCCCCCCCCCCAGCATCTCCTGAAATGTGGATTTCTCTGCATCAACTTTTGGAGTTTAATCTGTTATTTGCAAAGCTGGATTCCTAGACTTCTTCTTAACTTCTCTGGGGTCTGCCTTAGGATTTCACTGAATTATTCCTGTTAAAACCTGCTTCCTTACTCTCTGAAGCAACAATGTAAATCAACCCAATCCGCTTGAGACAAAGAGTTAATGGCATTTCAATGGTCAAATTCATGTTTTTGTTCAGAAATCAATGGCCTGCAGTGAGATATTTTATTTCCACCTTCCAAAATATAATAAATATAGTACCTATATAGAAAAAATTCTTGTTCTTTAAAAAATTGAAGTTTCAGTTAGGAGGAATATTCTTTGGTATTTAATTACTCTTACTCTCTGAAAATTGATATAGTATCAGTATTATTTAGCTAAATATATTTCTATCTTTATGTATTTGTTTCTGTATCCATAAGAGATGAAGCATTTTCACTTGACTGTGATTAAATTAATAGTACTCTTATGACTGTAGAAGAATTGTTGTCTTTGTTGTTCTGAATTTGAATTCTAATTATTAGACATTTTAAAATGGTACAGGACTGCTACAAGTGAATGTCTAAAATGTATGCTCTGCTAGCAGACACAATTTTAACTTGAAAGGAGATAATTTATTTCCTGGTATCTTATATCTTATTGCTGCTTTTTGAGTCAGTCCTAACAATTAGAGTGGGAAAAGACCTGTCAAGTTACATGGTTCATTTTCTTGACAATGCATTATTTTTTTTCCCCTTAAACAACATCGTTAAAGTATGTGTATCTGTTCTAATCACAAGTGCTCTTTCTAAAAATCTGTTTCACTTTCTAGCAGAAGTCACTGTTGGAAAGGCACCAAATACTCCCCGTTGTGCAGCTTCCTCGGCATCTTTCTCATTTATGTGAAAGAATTGTCATTAAAGAAAAGATAAATTGATGTTTGTTCAATTCCCATCCCCCCCCCCCACCCCCCAGTCACTTTTCTAGGAGGCAGACGATTTGTCTTGATCAGTGACCTTTAAAACTGGTTGATATACATTTAAATACAATCTGTCACTTAAATTCCTAATAAAAATAAACAAAACAGGAGCCTACCTCATATTCATATTTAAAAATTTAATTAAAATTCAGAAAATTGGCATTTAAAATGTTCTTATTTAAATAAAATGTATGTGCAAGGGTATATATAGTATTCTTCTTTTTAAATCAGTACAAGAAATGTTGTCTATAGTTAGAAATGAATTTTCGTGTGTCTCTTTTCTGTTTTAGAAATGGTTTTAAGCTATTAATTTTTTAATTGTCCAAATGGATGGAAGGAACAGAGCTTTCCTGCAATTTCAAGTACGTGTTAGTTTTTGAACTTAGAATAAAAAAGAAGGCGGCTCCGGGAAGACCTCACTGTGGCCTTCCAGTACTTGAAGGGAGTGTATAAACAGGAGAGGGGAAGGCTGTTTATGAGGGTGGATAGTGATAAGACAAGAGGAAATACTCTTATACTAATAAAGGGGAGGTTTAGGTGAGAAATTAACAGGAAGTTTTTCAGCCAGAGGGTGGTGAAGCACTGGAACAGGTTGCCCAGGGAGGTTGTGGATGCCCCATCCCTGGAGGCATTCAAGGCCAGGCTGGATGTGGCTCTGGGCAGCCTGGTTTGGTGGTTGATGACCCTGCACATAGCAGGGGGTTGGAACCAGATGATCATTGTGGTCCTTTTCAACCCAGGCCATTCTGTGATTTGGACAAACAAACAACAACAAAACCATGGACTGAAACAAAAATGTTTTTCTCTCTTCACCTCCTGAAAAGGTTGGCTTCATGAACAGAACTTTGGTTTTGGCTGGATCAGCAGCAAGGTAACAGTCTGGAGTTTCACTGTAAGCCCTCTAATGAAAGCTAATGTGTATTAATTAGATATTATCACTTTTTAAATATGTCTCAATTATTGTGTTCCGTGTTGTCCCACCCCCCCCGTTTTTTTTCTGCTTCTGGAGCAAAAACATAAAACCAACTGTGATGTAGAGAACTTGCATAGCATTATGTAGCCATCAGAAAACGTGTTCTGACCTTATAACTCCTGCAAAGAATACAGTGCAGCCACTGTACTGGTCAGTCTCTTTTGTTTCGATGCCAGCAAGTATAGTGATGTTTAGCTTAAATTTAATGTTTCATTTATGGCAAAATAAAACAAAATCACAGACTCACAGGGGTTGGAAGGGACCTCCAGAGATCTTGGAGTCCAACCCCCCTGCCAAAGCAGGTTCCCTACACCAGGTCTCACAAGTCGGTGTCCAGGCGGGTCTTGAATATCACCAGAGAAGGAGACTCCACAACTTCCCTGGGCAGCCTGTTCCAGTGCTCTGTCATCCTCACCATAAGGAAATCCTTGCGCACATTTGTGCGGAACTTCCTACACTGCAGTTTCTGGCCATTCCCCCTTGTCCTGTCTCCATGCACTGCTGAAAAGAGTCATATTAAAAATATGATTTTTAAAGGTATTCCTGGAAAAAAAAAAAAAACAAACAAAAAACCTAAGGAAACCTAGGACATGCTTTTTTCAATAAATTATTCTTCTGAATCTACTTATTTTTTTTCCATCTTTTCATATTGCTGATCTGACAGGTTTCTTTCACTTTGCTGCTGTTGATTGAATTTTTAGAACTAATTATTCTCTTGCTTCCTCTAGGTAACTCTTAAAAAGATAGTGTAAGCTATCTGAAAGTAAAAGAATGTACCATTGGAAAAAAAAAAGAAAAAAAATGTCTTTCATAAGTCTTTCATGCTTAGTTTCATTATAAGCAGATGAACTTGCAAATTTAAATTAGTTTTGCTCATTAGTTTTCATCTTTGTGAGCGAGCTAGAAGTCCATTGTATTGATCACAAGTTCTAAATGATATGTGATTAAAAACTGTCAGTGCACACTGATAACACCAACATCTCTGATGTGGCTTCAGTTTCAGAATACAATAGAATCTTGTTAATTTGCCCAAATGGATGAGATCTATGCTGATTTTAATAATTCATGGTATGTGATATGTATGAAGGTCACCAAGTGACAGAGCATCTTTCTTTTACTTTGGAGGCTCAATGTAATAGGGATAGCATGCTAACAAATACAAATACTCTTTTTTAATACTATTTTATAACAATATGTTAGGAATGTGAAGTCATTTACTCTGGAACGCTGAGAAATGTATAGGTGGGGCAAACAGATTTGCAGTGTGGAACTTGCCTATAGGCAGATATTCTTGCTGTATGTGTCTGTCTTGCATAAAAGGAGTAGAACCACAGTAATCATATTTCGGTTGTCTTCGAGAAGTTTTTTATGTATTTTTCCTTCCATAGCTGCCCTCAGGACTATAAGCACTTTTTCCAATGCAGAATATGGAAAAAAAACACCTGTTTTCTCTCCAAATGCATTGAATCTATGTGTCAAAAAAAAAGAATGCATATACTGACACTGTAGTTTGGGGTGGTAAGAGGAGAATGTGTATGTATCAGTGGAAAAACGTTTTTCTGCTCTTATCTGCAAATTCTGAGCCATAAGCTGCCTTCTGACATAGACCCAGATACTCACTCCCTTCTATTCCTTCCCTCTGAAGTGCTCCTCATTGAAACAAAGAGATGTCAAAATCGAAGATGTAGAGGCACGTCTGAAAATTTATAATTCAGATCATCTTCAATGTGTTTGCATGGGTTCTGAAGCAGCTGAGCTGCATAAATGTCCACAGCAGGGAAAAGCATGCATTTATTAGAATCTTACTGTGAAACTTCAGAACAGCACATTTTAAAAGCATTTTTTGGGTGAGAATAGAAAAGATTTCTTTGGTTCTTCTCCCCTCCTGCCTTCCTTGATGAGTGGATACCAATAAACATAAGGATTAAATTCATAAATGTAAAGAAAAATCAATAAAAATCTGAGTTGTAGGAAAGATTTTTTCCCTACTTATGCATGACATTCACACTTTGCAGAAATTTAGGAGGGCATGTAGGAAATGTCATTACTTCCTCTTTCATTGAGTAGCTTATTTACTTTTTGTTTTTGAGACCTCTCACTTTCTGGAGTAATCAACTGATCCTTTGTTTAAAATTAATTATTTAAAATAAGCGTTTCTGCTGGTGATCGATCCAACTACATCCAGTTTATGGAAAGTTTCGCTATGGAATTATATTCCTATAACTGTTTCTTTTTGAGATTGATGTGATTAAAGTGAACATAAGTTGTGTTTTCAGTACTTATTCTTTTCACGTTCTCTTTTACCTTTTGCTTTTTTTCTTTATAACAAAGTTATTTGTACGCACTTTGTAGTGAAAGTGCTAAGTCACAGCTTGAACCAGTGACTGAGCACCTGGTGGGAAGGCAAGGCCAACCCAGGGTCAAACAAAGCACCTGAGTGATTGTAAGGGGTGGATTCTGGCTCCACCCCTTCCCAGACCTCATTTAAGTGTTGGCAGTGGAGGCAGGGATATCTTGCTGGAGATCCCTGTGTACCTGAGGCCTTTCATGGGTAAGTAGATTCTTTCCTTTGCTTCTGTGTCCATAGCTGCTGCATCTGAGCACATCCTCACTTGCTGTAGCCTAAGACCTTACGACTATGCTGCTATTGCTTTGCTTTCCATTATGCACTTTTGCATGGATAGTTAACAGATTGAAGTCTTTGAGCTTTATTATCTGGGTTAAATTTGGATGTCTTGGTTCTGTCTGTTTATTTATTTATCTTTGAAATCAGTGGTGAGAGCAGGAGTAGAACACCTTGGAGCCTCTTCTTGAGTTCCTTGGTTATATAGCTTTCATAGTTCCTTCCCTTGATGATTTCCTTTTTTTTTTTTTTAATGACTTCAAATAGATACAACTTCTCAAATAATCATTTGCAAAACCTAATTTTCTTATTTCTCCTATGACTGTTTTTTGTCTTGACGTATGTGAACTTTTGATATGTGTTTAATGCATTCCGTTTTAATGATTTCCTAACAAATATCACAGCCTCTGCCTAAATGTAGTCATTTCTCTATGCCTACCTCTACTGTTAAATGTGATTAAGAAAAATTTTATGAAACTGTAAACAAACTTGTGTGCTTTTGATCAAACAGTTAATTGTGTCTGTGGTCATTCAGTTATCTGAACATCTCTGTCTTCGTTTTGACTAAAGACTTCAATTTCAACAGTAACTAGTTGTTTCTTCAGTCATTGCTGTCACATTAGATGCTCTGATATGTTTCTATTTCAATATGATCATCTATTAATGATGGTAGTATAAATAAATAATGGTACTGTTCTTGACTGTCTCAAAACCAGAAATTTCTCAGAACTGCTTGTATGAACATTGAGTCTCTCAGTCAATTTATTTTTACGTACCTTTAGCTGTCTTTTAACAAAACCCTCATCAGAATTTTGTATTTTTATTTTTATTTTTTCATGGAATTTAGTTGTAAAAGGAGAACTCAGAAATACTAGTACTGCAAGGATGAACTGGAAGAGCAAGGTAGCTGTGTTCTGCTGCTTGTAATGCTTTTCTAAGGACCTTGGGTGTGGAAGGTGTCAAAGGCAGCTTTCTCTCAGTCTGTTTGAAGTCATGTTAGCATGAGTATGGTGATGAAACGAGATGCTGACTGCTGCATATGTCTCCAAATAAAGAGAGTGGCCAACAGTCCTCTTTGGAAAGATGGCTTGCAATAGGAGAGAACTGCCAGTCTGAATCCTTGTGTGCAGCGCTTTAGTCAGGAACCAAGTCTAAAAGCCTTGAGGAAAAAGTGGATTTCAGATAAACTTACCTTTACTCTTTCCATTCAGCTATTTAAAATGGCGTTCTGCTCAGGGTGGCTCATTGGTGGGAGGCTGTTTGAGGTTATTGCCAAGGCAGTTTAAAACCTTGTCCCTATCATGGAGCCCCCCCGAAAAGTTACTTATTGCAACAGAGAATGACTTGAGACTTAATTAATAATAGTAGCCCAAAGCAACTTTACACAGCCAGACAACACGTGGATTTCAGCTTTATAATCAGAAGATTTGCTTCTCTATTTTTTTTTTTTTTTTCTTTTCGTGCTGTGGAAAATCCTTGTTTAATTAAGTTTAAAAAAATATAATGACATTAAAATAGATGCATTTCAAATATTAAAGATTTTATTGCAGATCAGCTGAAATGTCTTTATAATAACTTTAGAATTTCAGAATCTGATTTCTGTTTTTGAAATCTAATGTCACTTTGTTGGAGGGTCATGTGAAATTCTTTTGAAAAAATTTTAATGTTTTAATACTGCGTTGATATGAAATAATTCACAACCAATATAACACTTTCACTTAAACACTGACAAAGAAATCTATCCCCAGAAATAAAGACTTCAGTTCAAAGTGCATAAATTGTTTTTGTTATGAGTTGCTCAACTGTGTTCTTTGAAATAGTTGCTATGGAAATTCTTTTTTGCTTTTTTTTTTTTTTTGTTATACACTCAATTAGGCTTTTAAAGAACAGGAAAAAAAAGTGCTGAGAAAGTTTGAAAAATAAAAATAAACCTTTTAGTTGGGATTGTTTAGAAGTCTAGACTGCATAGAATGGCCCTGTTCTCTTTTTGCTTTATCTATTCTACTCACAAATTGACTGTCCACAATAGAATAAACAGGCCATGTTAGTTATTAGCTTCATAGCTGATGTTTGTATATCTGTCTGCCCAAAGACAGGAAAGATAAAAATGCTGTTGACCCTACTCAAGAGTAGGTTTCAAGGTCCAGGTCTCCCCTCAAGCTCAGTAAATGCTTCCCTGGGTTTTAAAATGAATGGATCTAGGTCGAGTGCTCTCTGTATCGCATTATTTCTTTATAAACAGTTCACCTGCTTTTCCTGAATTGAATCTTAAAACTTTATAAGCTTCCTAGACTAGTTAGTAAACAAAGAACTATTCCCGCTTTCTAATGATGATTATTGCTCTTATTGGCTTGATGCTGTAGCTAAGTAAGAATTTCTTCTTATTTACGGTGAAGTATTAAGTGAGATCCATAATTTAGTTATGGTGTGTGTATCACATACCATTTAACTTCTATTGTAAACGCAGACAGATGCAAATCAAAATCTGTTGTCCTATTTCTCTGCTTAATATATGAAGAATATAACCCAAAGGTCAGTGTATACTTCAAATGAAATACAATGATAACAAAAAAACTATTATCAGAAGGTAACATATCTTTTCAAAGCCGAACTTTTGCAAAAAGGTATTTTTAGGAATGTTTTTAGGCGAAGAAAAATTGGTACAATTTGTCTAAAAATATTCTCCAAAGGTTGTTAATAAAGGAACAAGACGTGTGTGCAATATAAAGGAAAAGGGGAACTCACTCCCCAAAAGGTCATGTTCAAAAGGACTAAGAAGGGAAGCTCAATTCTGTATTTTCTGTGCTTTAGGTGCCACATAGTCATCATCAATCTTACAAAATAGGAACTTTAATCTTTTCTTTATTGCAGCCAATAGAGAAAATTGCTGATGGATTCAATAAAACAGGATTGGAGCCTCCATTGTAGCCTGTAAGGAGAAAAAAAAATTACATCTCTTCTAAGATTCGTTTGTATCTGACACATACTTTTGAACTACCAAATTGGCAATGAATGCTATCTTGATGTGTACAAGTCAGGATTGTAATTATACCTTGAATGTGGTGGATTGAGTGCAGCACCAGGAAGTATATTCTCAAAAAATAAACCCAAAGTTCTTTCAGTAGTAATCAAGTATAATTTGAGACTTGAGTCTTAAGTTTGTCATTAGACTCATGATGAAAACACTGAAAAAGTCATGTTAATCTGGTTAGTCTTTGAAACTCCTATACTATGCAAGTAGTCTTTTGTTTTTTTTTTAATTTGATTTTTCCAAGATATTTAATGAGTCTGCTGAGGCGCTAGTAAATGGCATGGCTTGAAAGCTTAATAAATTGTATGAATTGTTTGAGTTATTATGAGTAAATTGGTCATTTATTAAAAAGACAAGTGTAGCAAATGGGGTAGAATAAGAGTATCTCAGAACAAATAGAGCTTCCAAATTTCTGTTAGTTTATATTTATTTTCCTGACTTGCCAGGAAAATATTTGCCACGTGATTTGATTATTAAGTAAACAATTGTAAATATTGGATAAGTGAAGTGATACAAAGTTCTAGACATTTAGAAAATCAGAAATATCATTCGAGGTGTTTATAAGAGAGCCCTCTTAGCTTCTAGATGAATGAGATGCTAGTCACTCCAAGCTTGTAGCGCATTCACTTTCTTCAAGTACACTGCCATTTCTTCCTAAACTTCATATGTAATATTTTCTTGTGTAATACACCACAGATAAACCTAGTGTTGTTCCACTGTCATAACATTTGACAGCTCTTACACAATTATTTTTTCAGTACTTTGAATGGGAGCAAATCCCACGTTTGTTTATTGCTAGGCAAGAGAATAATGCAGATCAAGTGACATTGTGATGCTACTAGAAAAGACAAAAACTGAGGATGAGTTTGAAACTAAATTTTGTAGCTTCTAATCCAGTTCTGTGTTGTTTCCACCCACAAAATAGTGAACATATGCAAACATGCATAACTATCTGTGCAAGAGCTTGCTTTCAGAAGGCCTCCAAGGCTGGAGCACCTCTCCTATGGAGAAAAGTTGATGGAGCTGGGGTTGTTCAGCTTGGAGAAGAAAAAGCTCCAGGGAGACCTTATTGTAGCCTTCCTGTACTTACAGGGAGTTCATAAACATGAGGGAGAATGATTTTTAATGTGGTCTGATAGAGATAGGACAAGGAAGAATGGTTTTAAATCGAAAAGGGGAACTTTAGATTCAATGTTAGAAACTTTTCACGCATGGGATGTTGAGGCACAAACATAGGCTGCCTAGAAAAGTTTTAAATGCCTCATCCCTGAAGGTGTTCAGGGCCGAGCTGGATAAGGTCCTGAGCAGCCTGATCTGGTGGGTGACAACCATGCCCATGGTATGGGGTTGGAACTAGGTAGGCTTTAAGGTCCTGTCCAACCTAAGCCATTCTGTGAGGATGAGGGTTTGTGGTCTGAGATGCACCTGGTGGAATGCTATTGAGAAAGCAGGAATTATCTGATTTCTATCTACAGATAGTTTGGTTTCATTGTGCCTAAGTTGCAGCCACCTTCTGTCAGCGGAGTAGGTTTCTATTTGTGGCTGAAGAGTTTGGGCTCTGGGATTTAATCCACAGAAAAATGTAGTTACTTTTTAGCGAGTAGTCTCTGCTATTAACACAAGATTCTGTGTTGATTAAAATGACTCAGTAAACTTCATCACTACGGTCTTGTCTTTTAAACTGCCAAGATCATGGGTTTAATCTGTAGTGTGGATACTTCACTAGTGGCAATACCTGGAGGATTTATAAATAACTACTTCACAACTAGCAGGGGGTATCTGGCACTGGTATTATTGGTAAAATTCAATCTTATGTATTAGTGTGGAGGTTCTGCAGTGAAATAAGTGTTCCTGAAAGGTCAAACAGAATGTATGCAGTCAGATCTGGCCTTGTTCCAAGACTATATAAATGAAAACATAATATTTGGCTTGTAAAATCATATCTTTTCTCTTCTAGTGCAAAATAGACCTTTTAGAACACTTGCTTTAGAATTTGTAATTGCTTGCGTAACCTGGTGTGGAAAATTATACTTTGCTGCTCTGTATTGTTGGGTATGGGATTTTCTTCTGTGTGGTCCTTATTCATGTGATTGCTTTTTTTGTGTTACATACTGGATGCCCTTATAACATTCTGGCTAAGCACCTGTGCATCTGTGAGAAATACTGAATTTCTTTCAACCTGAAATCTTGCTGAGATATCTCCTTGATACCTGAGGCTTTAAATGTCTGTAGTTAACAAAGGAGACAGGTGGAGACAAAAATGGCAGAGTGTGTTGGAAAAAAATTGATTTGAAGCTATTTGCTTCAGTACCAGAGAAATTCAGTAATTTCTCTAGGAATTTTACAGCAGAAGGTAAATCTGGAGTTGTTGCAGTAGAGTCCTATATACATATACAGACACATGTGAATGTGTATGAATATATATATGATAAATTTGAATATATATGAATATTTCATATCCATCTACATAAAATCGTGGTTTGTTCTTATTATTATTTTATGAAGCTTAGCTCTCTTCCATCCCAAGATCTTTCATGAAAATGTCAGAAATCAGCATGGCTTTCCATTTAGCCTTTTTGGAGTTGGTTGTCTATTTTAACTGCTTTTAATTTCCCATTAAAGAATTTGAGTATATTTTACTTGCATTCTTTTTTTCTTTTTTGAGCTTTTTGTTATGTATAAGCTATCTGAATACCTAAAAAGTCAATACCCAAGGAATAGAAAAGGTAGGGAACATCAAGCTATGCCACCAGCCTGAAGGCAAGTGTATTTTTCTATGCCCATTGGGTTCCATCATGGCTGATAGAATCATCAGTCAATTGTAAGTGCTTTTTTAAATTTTATTTTCAGTCAAGATGAAACTATTAAAGTAATATGTCTATCTGAAATATAGCATTTTCAGTTACACTTTGTAGGTTCATGCTGTTTCATGCGGAGCTGTGACAGAGCCGTAAGATAAAGCACATTTCCAGATGATAGTCAAAGAGGCAAGATGTGATCAACCAACTGACAGATAGCACTACTCATCTTCCAGATGGGGTGGGTTAATGCACTTCA
Organism: Perdix hodgsoniae; assembly: GCA_035772895.1. Lineage (NCBI taxonomy): Eukaryota > Metazoa > Chordata > Aves > Galliformes > Phasianidae > Perdix > Perdix hodgsoniae. Next base: position 1,798,250 of record JAPSGF010000093.1, on the reverse strand, counting down.
GGACTGAAATAGCAGAAAATGCCATAGATTGGGTAAATATATTTATCAAACACATTGATTGTGTTAGTGTTAGTATATGGCAGACTGAGCACGTTGCAGCCATATATTAATGTAACTAAACAGCATAGGGAGTAGGCATAGTTTCCATTCTGTTGGACTACAATGTAGATCACCCCTTAATGGTTTGGTAATATTTTCTTGCATTTATATAAAGGAATAAATGTTTGGTTTTCTCCTCTATCCTTCAACCAGGTTCTTTTCAGAAATGCGATTTCCATTTTTCTGTTTTACACGTTTGGGGAGGAGTAAGAAGCTAAATGATTTCAGTAGATGGTGATTTCATTTGAAACAGTAGATTTCAGTAATTTGAGTTGCAGAAAGTAACAAAATACATCTTACTGTACTTCAGTGAATTTGGATATGCCACCTTATTTGGAAATTCAACCCCCGTCAGTCAGTTTCCAGTTCTTGTATTGCATTGAGTTGAAATAACTTTTTATGTCAAGGATCATCATGACCTTTGACTACAGTATTTGAGCTGAAGACAAATTCAAATTTTGTAGTTTTGATGACCTAGTAGGTGGTATGAATGATGACCAAATCAGATCCTAGGTTAAAATCAGGAAATCTGTATTTCTTCAAATAACTACCATTTTCAGTGTTACAAAGCTGAGAGGAGTGGCTGGCAGACCAGAAGGCTGTGCTGCCATTCAACAAAACTTGGACAGGCTGAGAATTGAGAAGAAAGGAACTTGATGAGATTTAATGAGATCAGCTGTAGAGTCTGCAGCAGGGATAACTGCATGCCCCCAGCTGCAGTCAGGGGGCTGACCTGCTGGAAAGGAGCTCTGCAGAGAAGGACCTGGGTGTCCTTGTGGCCAACAGCTTGGCTGAGTCAGCACTGTGCCCTTGTGGCCAAGAAGGCCAATGGTACCCTGGAGTGTATTTAAGAGTGTAATCCTCTACTTTGCTGTGGGTCAGGCCATGACTGGAGTACCTTATTGGGTTCTGGGCTCCCAGTTCAGAAAAGACAAGGATCTCCTTGAAAGAGTCCAGTGGAGGATGACGAAGGACCTGGAACATCTCCTGTACAAGGAAAGGTTTAGAGACCTGGGATGCTTCAGTTTGGAGAAGATAAGGCTGAGAGGGGATCTCACTACTGTTTATAAATACCTGGAGTATGGGAGTCGAGTCAATGGGAAAAGACTCTTTTTGGTTACAATACAACACAGGGCAATGTGTAGAAACTGGAACTAAGGAAGTTCCATATTAACGCAAGGAAGAACTCTTTCACTGTCAGAGTGATGGAACACTGGAACAGGCTGCCCATAGAGGTGGTGGAGTCTCCTCCTGTGGAGGTATTCAAGACCTGCCTGGTTGCCTACCTGTGTCCTGCTGTAAGGAGCAGGCTTTAGCAGTGAGGTTGGGCTTGGTGCCCTCTACAATTCTGTGATTTTGTCTATCATGTGTACTGTGATCTGGAGGAGGGTAGGTGGACCAGGAAATATGCAAATATTGGATTTAAAGGTAATGTTTTTATGAACTGATGGTCTAACACTGCCAATAATTGGAATTTTTGTGTTACCAACCTTGATGTCTAATGGCACATAGTAAGAAATGGAAACTTACAGGCAAATGCATGACAAACTCATAACAGGCTTGTAAACAACCACCGTGATTCAGATTTCTTGGATTCAGGCTTCTGTGTAGTTAGATGCTACAGTGTTCTGTTGGATCAGCAGTGTGTGATGTTAAGCGGTTTGTGTACTACACAAAACATCCTGTGTGACAAATCTTATTGCAGGTTGAATTGTGTAGCTTGGGAAGTCTGAATCAGTCCAATCCCTGGACGAGATGGGGTTAGTAATAGAGCTGGCAGCACCAGACTCTGCTTGGAAACCCAGCAGACAGTGAGAAGCTGGGAGTAAATGGTGAGAGAGGCAGGTAAGACATGGAACTGCCTGAACAACATCATTGTATTAGAACTGAATTCACCTTTTTTTTTTTTTTTAACTAGCAACTGTGAAGAATTTCTGATGTGAAGGGGTTTAAAATTTTAAAGGTTTTATATGCAGTTTCCATGAATTTATTTATCTAGTTATGGGTCGGCAAACACTTCAGTAATTGGTATTTGTGGAGCTGTGTATAAATGCTTGGTAAATAAAATTAGTTCTCTTTCCTCTTTAATAAATAAATAAACAAAAATGTCAAATTGTCTTTTACATTAGAAGGTTATTTTTGCACGCATATACATATACATATATATATATTAACTCTTATTAAAGTTTATCTTTATATTCTGTGATAAACATGGAAATTAAGAGCAACTTGAGAAATTGATCTTTTTAATTTCCAGAAGAGCTGTACATCCATTTTCCTTTTCTTAAAAAGAAAAGCTTGAGATTCCAAATTAATTTTAAATTGAATCTATTTTTTTTCTGCGTGTCTTATATTTAGGAGGGCAGAGGGCAGTAAGAATACAGAATGAAGAGGAGATAATTACAAAAAGAGCAGCAGACTTTCAGTCACAGAAATGCATTCATATTATCTCACAAGAAGGCAAATTAAATATTTAGTATCTAACTGTAGACTTCCATTCGCTTTTCGTTGTAATTTTAAATTGTAGTTTACAGTAACAGCATAAAATTATGTGTTGGTCCTTTGAGATGGCGTGCTTTGTGAGATGAATTTGTACTTTGGCAGTTGATAAAGAATGAGATAAAGATATGATAAGGAAAAATCTTAGCCATAGGGATCTGAAGTGACAAAAAAGACAATTTTTGTGATTCAAACAGAACAGCGTAAAAGGCTTCAGAGAGCAAGGTCAACAAAGCTCATTCTAAAAGCAGCAGGTCTATATTAAGTTTATTTTTGAGGAACTCGTAGGGTTTTTGAAGGGTATGGTGTTTCCAGGATAAGTTGAACTGCTTCATTCCTCTGTTACTTTCTGGTAAAATGGAATGGGTTATTTTAAGGAGTTGAGTGACTGGCACAATGGATGATGAATAGATAAGCGTTAATGAAAGTGAGACACATGAGTGGTGATTAGGACAGTGATTGTACCAAGAACATAGGACAAATAGTCATTTTTTTCCCCTTAGGCATTTCTCCTACTGATGACAGGATCAAAATTAATTTAACAAAATAATCTTACTGATTTCATGCTTTCTTGACAGCCATGAGTAGAAAGTACTCTGTTTCAAAGTGAAAGATGTAGCATCAAAAATGTAAATGAAAGAGATAAATTTAAATCCCCCATTCTGAAGAGAATTGTATAGACATTACGAAAGATGACACTATATAAAAGCAAAGGTAAATTCTGAAGGTTTGTCCCCTTTAGGTCATCATATTCTCTGAGGCAATGCACCTTATGTCTTGAGATGAGTAGAACTGAGGAGAAATGCTCGTCCACATCATAAATTATGTCAGCCTACCCAATAAAGATGTCTGATAAGTTGAGATATTTATTGCGTTGGCATTACTTGATCTTTTTGAACTTACACTCTGAAAGTGATATTTCAGTGGCAATACAAATAAAAATCTGATCTTTTTGTCTTAGTAATTATAACTTTTATTAATATTTCAATGGGGGAAAAAGGCTGAAGTCTTAACTCGCTTTAAAATTGTATACGCATACATATTTCTTTGCTAGTCCAGGCAAAAGGCTCTGACCACTAAACTTCCAGTATTCTAATTTTTAACAAATACTACTTTAAATTTCTACATGTAGTTCTAGATTTCAAATGGTAGGTTTGAATGGTAGGTTTCTGGCAATATTATTTTTTATAGTCTGGTAATACTCTGTGTAACATCATGGTTTGACTTTTGTGTATGTTTATAGATCAGATTCATTTATAGGCTTGATTAAATGTGCTCTTTTTTGTGATGTATTGATGCAAAATTTACATAGCTGAGATTTAGATTTAGTTCATAATTTCCGTTTACTCGCATACCTACATCAAAAGTTCCTGTACATGATGCCAGCTGTCTGGCAGTGCTCCCAAATTCATATCCATCTCTTTTAGAACAAGGAAATTAAAAATTATGGAAGGATTAATACTGCCAAATCGTGATGAAATTATAGGGGAAGCTAAAGAAGTGTTTTTAGTGAACTGATATATATGAAGTAGGTTAAGGTCAGTCAATTTCTGGCATTACAGCTCTTGGAAAGTTTTAATGTGATGTGCTGTCTCTTGAGATAAATTAAAGTAAATAAAAAACAGTGGAAAAATTTTTAATAATCCTTCTGGCATTTACACTTCAGCCCTGTTTACAGCGAATTTGGAATTAGCTTGTGCAATGCATAGAGAAGTTTCTAATAAGACAAAAATTGTAAGCTAACATGTAAACAATATAACTGAATGGAAGAAAGTTGATAATTTGATAGGATTTCAAGATATGACTTCATACTTTATTTTTTTTCTCCTGCTGAGAGGATTTTATAAAGGGTTTTTCATGCTAGAAAAACTGGAATGATTGTAGGTTGTTTATATCTCTTTTGAATATATTGTATTTTATATGTTGGGAGTTGCTGAGCATTAAATTTTAGGAAAAAAATCACATATGCTGTTGCAGTTAATAAATAAAATGAACAAAGGGATCAAATTAGGAATATGAGACTAAGAGACTATAGTTTTATATTTGGAGAAAAGTAATGTCTTCTACATTCCCCATTCATTGCATGGGAGTTGGACTTGATGGCCTTCGGAGTTCCCTTTGAGCTATAAGGACTCTATTCTATGATTCTGTGTCAAATGAAAGGCAATCCTACGAGTCATCCAGATATGGAGTGGATTATTTATTGCTAAATCTTCTTTGTTGCTTATTGGTTTTTTTTGTTGTTGTTGTTATATTTTTCCCTTTCAGGCATGTATCAAGTCTTTTTTTTTTATTTTTTATTTTACCTGATGTATAATTTAAGGCATCTGTAGCACCCTCTGACAGAGTTCCAGAATCTTTGCTGATAACTGAAAATGCAAGTTTATTTTAATTCTTTGTTTCTTATGGAGAAAGATGTGCAAAGATTGTTTCACTTTTTTTCACAATACTTAAGGTCTTACTGTTGTACTGTATTCCCCCTCGGTCTTCTTTTCTGTACCCTGAAGATTCTTAGTCCATTTGGGTGTTCCTCAAAGTCTTTGACTGTCTTTGTTGCCGCTGTTTATTTCTCTGTTCTGCGATACTCTTTTTAGAAAAGTAGTGACAAATAATGAAGATGCAGATTTATAGTGGTATAATATTATTGTTTGTATTTTCTTTCCCATTCAGAATAATTCCTCACCTCATTTTTGTTGTTGTACTGTGCTAAGCTGGCATTTACATACAGCTATAATTCACACACTTAATACTACTATGCAGGAACACTATGTAATCCATCATTATGTGTATAATCAGAAAACTGCTATTTTTTCCTAGTGTCAATCATTTTACTTTTATCTAAGTTAAATTTCATCCATCACATTCATTATCATTTTAAGAACTTCAGTGTGATCCTGTTTCATTGTTCATGCTTGGAAGGAAGGAAGGGGAAAAAAAGAGAAATGACTAAATGATTGGATTGGGCAGGTTGGCATTTTGTACTTCTACAGCTGTACCCACTCTTGAGATTAGTTATTGCCAGTACATTGTTTCTCAGAAGTATAGAAGGACATGGAAAGGACATAAAAGGAAAACAGACTATAAGACTCATATTATCTATTGTCTGTTAGAATTATAAGGATATCAAGTCCTTTGTGAGATACAAACCAAATCTGAACCTGGTGGCATTACTAGAAATATGGAAGCATCTGAAAATTAAGGAATAGACACCCAAATTGATATGTTTTGAAGTGTTAGAATACATTTTTCTGGTGATTAAAGACATAATAAAAAGCATTGCTACCCAGTAAGCCTTCACAAAGTACTAGATCTAAAAGTGAGACGAAAGGAAGGACCTGCCCTGGAAGGGCACAGTGGAGAGGGAACACAGATGTTCATAAATCCTTTTCCTTTTGACTTTTCTGTCTGAATTTTCTTTATTGTAATGGCTAAGCTATGTTCTAATAACATCTAGTTGTACTAATTCAGACTTCTTGTTCTGAGCAGACAGCTCAGAATTCTGCAGCTGTTCGCTCACTTTACCCAAGGGGAATTGGAGTGCAAGGTGGGAGAGAATTGAAGAGCTAAGAGTGTAAGAATGGATGGTTTGAGATAAAGATGGTTTACAAGGTAAAGCAAAAACCACATATTGGAGGAAATCACAAAAAGGAATTCATTTGCTTCTTCCCATCAGCCACTGGGAAGCAGGACTGCTGAGTAATAACTAAAACATTTCTGTACTATCAAAAACTGTACACAGTTTTCATCAAAAATCCAAACATCACACACATTTTTACAAATAAAGTTAACTCTACTCTAGCCACAACCATGACAAAACCCCTGTAGTATTTTTGGCTTTGCTTAATTGAGAGAAAAGCTCTAAGTGAATCCACCTCAAAGTAACGGTTGATATAAAGCATAATTACAGTTACAGTGATGGGTCTGAGAAGTTCTCTCTATGTGTTAGCAGTTGCAGATGTGGTCTAGCATTGTCACTGGTTTATTGGAACTGTCCTATGTTCACTTGTGGTAATGTCACAGACTTCAGCAGCTAATTTAAAAAGAAATCGTCTTTTTATAAGGTTTTCAGGACAATCACTGTAGAGGTTTTAACCGGAGTAAATAATGTCTCTATGCATAAGAAGAAGCTGAGAAAATTGTAAATTTGGTTTGCCTCTGTTTCCTCTCCGTATTTCATTTGTTGGTCATAACAGAAGCTTGAGGAAAGACTTTCAGGCCTTTAACAAAAAGCATTATTGAAGGGCTGTTCATTCTGCAGGTACTGCAGGCTATGCTGGCTTGGACTCAGATTTAATGCAAAGAGGATGAAGCAGTTGCACCTTAATGGAAAAAAAAAAAAAAAGGAATGAATACGTCTTGAAATGTATGAGCAGGGTAGTCATAGAAATAGTAGACCATCATTGCTTGATTTTTCTCTTCATAAGATGAAGTGGAGAGAAATGTAGAACTATGAATTCTGCACAGAAAGCAACAATTTACAGACTGATGATAATAAATTAGATCTTGTAATGCAAGCTAGAGTGTAGGCTGTGTAGACTAGAAGCAGCCACGTGTCGTCTGCTCTAAGATATGAGAAAGCTGGAACTGCAGTGATAAGAATTACTAAAAAAAAAATATAGTACTGCACAGTGGAATTATGTTAAGGCAAACAGAGAATTTAAAAAGCAGGATGTAAACAGGCAGTAAGAAACAACTAACGATAATCACAACGTAGCCACAAGGGACAAGCTCACAATGCTTAGTACATGGCAGCAGAACAAGTGATAGGATGCTGTGGAAAGTCTTGAGCACACAGTTGAGGATTAGCAGGCAATCACCTATTTACTAGATATTTGAGTACAGTATACAAAACCAAAAAGTACTTGGCTTTAAGAATGAATATACCCTGCTCAAGGACAAGTGATAATATTGGATGCATTCCATCCCTCTGCAGTGAAGAGAAGTGATGATGACACTTAGAATCATGGAATATCCTGAATTGGAAGGGACCCATAAAGATCTTCAAATCTGTCTCCTTTTCATCTTCTCATTATAGCTTATCGAGGAAGAAATTTTAAAATAGTGATGTAATTAGAAAATCACCTACAATTCTAGTAAGCTTTTATGCTGCTATTCTATATGCATAGTCAAAATATCAACTGTGCTCAGTGTTTGTTGAAGTCCTTTTTAATCTAAGTCATTTTGTGACTAGATTGTTGTCTTTCCATCTCTTGCCTTAGTGAGTAATTCCTATAAATAAAGATGGAAAACATTGCTTAAAACAAACCTCAATTATTAATTCTTCACATCAGGTCATTTTCTGTATTTTATGGATAGCCTTAATGAAGTAGTGAGTGAATTGTACCAGTCAGTGCCTAAGGGTGTCTGGCCATACAAATTAAGTTGCCATGGACATAAATCTCTAGATGTCAGTGGCCTGTCTAACCTGAACAGGAACATTTGTAATTAGCTGGAATTCTTCAATCTATGCCCCTCTCAATGGGAAGCAGTGTGGTAGATTGTACACAGTCTTCACTGCTAGATTCCAGCAGTTCTGGAATTCATGGAATTCAACAAAAAATGAACTCTGTTATTGCTGGAGCATGTGAATCTGCTTCTCTGGTGATTTGTTGGGTCCCATCAGGTGGCTAGCAAAGCATGAATGGTTACACGGGATTTTGTGAAAGGAAGCCAGACTTGTTCCTTTGGTGTGTTTTATTATTTATTTATTTATTTATTTTGTCTCATGATGCATTTAAGGTAAAATAGCAAGGTTCTTGAAGGTGCAATGCATTCACTGAATGGAATGCTGGAAGGAAGAGATGTGATTAATGTAATCGCCTGCATAACATTCATATCTTTTAATGAATTAAGTCCTGTTTACAGTAATCCTTACCTTTGAGGCAGTGAAGTTCTGAATTTGAAATAAGCAGCGATAGAAAATCCATCTCAAGTTCTTATAAATTGCTTCTTGTAAGTAGTTTTGCTGTTTGGCAATGTTTTTCAAAGCTGTTTATTTCTATACAGAATTTGTTTAATTTCAGTCTGATATGAGAAGTCTGTTAAAAACATTTTTTGGAAAAAACAAACAACACCCTCTCTGAAGGGTGTATATAATTATAGTTATTATAATTAAAATTTAATTTTATAATTAAAAATAGATCTATGATAGCTATGGTAATTTTGTAACCCTTGTGTTAATTCTTGCACAGTATGAATTGCATCCTCTTCCCCTTATTTGTGATTCTATTTTGTGAGTTTGATGTTGAATTTTTGGCCTTACAAATATCATTCTGCCTTCTAATTTTAAACAAAGTCCCAGGGTTTTATCCTACTCTTCTAGAATATCTTCAGTGCTCCACATTTTGAGGAAAAATTAATGATAAAATCAAAATTAGAGAAACAATAAAACAGATTAGAGAGGCAGCAGGTGTTAAGAGTTCTTATCTCTTCACATTAGTTTTTTTTTATCTTTCAAAATTATGTATAGGTTTTAGGAAAAATAGTGGCTGTTACTTAATGTCACTAATCATGTTGTTTATGCTGTTGTGGCTTTGGATGTCATCTTTTAGATTAAAGTAGACAGTCATAACTCATATCTGCTACTTATTTCCTTTTGAATAAAGAGAAACTTAGGAGGAGGTTTTTTATTCAGAGGGTGGTGAGGCACTGGAACAGGTTGCCCAAGGAGGCTGTGGATGCCGCATCCCTGGAGGCATCCAAGGCCAGGCTGGATGTGGCTCTGGGCAGCCTGGTCTGCTGGTTGGCGACCTGCACACAGCAGGGGGTTGAAACCAGATGATCATCGTGGTCCTTTTCAACCCAGACCATTCTATGATTCTGTGTCCCAGAAAGAAACAGATCTTTATTATCCTTTAATTAAATTAATTCATTTAAAAATATACTGAAGTTTATGTGATTCTTATGCAGTTACATAATATTTCAGGATTAAATAGTGAAACTATCACAAATTCTGTGAACACACAACTGAGGAAGATAAAAGCTTTTGTATATCAGCATGGCTGGTTATCTATACAATGTGATTGATACCCATCAGTGTAAGAATAACTTAAAGTTCTAGTAATCAGAGACCATGCAGCATTAAACAGTTCAGTTCTTAGACTTAAAACTTCTTATTTTCACCATTATGGAGTTTTGCTTTGTTTTTATTTTTTATTTTTGGTATAAATGAAATCATGGTAAATAACGGAATGATGCATATGGCTTCAGTGAGACCTACTTTGAATGGACTTGCTGTGGAGAGAACAACTTGAAGCCTAACCTTCAAAGGAGAAGGCAGATTTAACAACAACAAGGTTAGGTGATTTCTCTCAGATTCTTCTAGGCAGCAGATAAACAGTTTGACAAATACATATGTTCTCCTGTCGCTGGTAACTGCTTCTAGAAGCTGGTGGGAGCATTCAAAAGGTTATTAATGGCTATAAATTCTTGCAGAGGGAAATGGCAACTGTGCTCCCACTGGGCTTTGTTTGAGAGCAAACCTGTTTAATGCATTGGTTATGGAGTTGGAAAATGAAACACCTCCACCTCTCTGGTACTGGAGCTTGTAGACTTTACAAGGGCAAGGGGAGACTGATGTCATCGACTGTGGAATTGGGCAAGCTTTGGGAAGGTTCTGTCTCTTGTTACCTAACTAACAGATCCTGTTCAATGCAGAAAAATAGCATTATAAAATAGCATAACAAAAGCAAAAAGCTTTCAAAGCTTAATTAAGAAAAAGGATGTACAGAGGTTATAATAACATCACTTCTTTAGTCAAGCTAGCAGGGAAATTGCCACCTTAAAAAGATAACTAAACTAAAAAGCACAAAAAAACCCACCAAAACCACACGCTAAAACATTGGCTATAGATAAGGAAAAATGTAAATTATTCAATTTGCAGGTAGCAGTGGTTGATCTTGTGGAATAGATGGTTCTCTCACAGAGCAATGAAGACAGAGAAATACAGAGTTGATGTTAACTATAGTTTCCAAGTTTGAGGAATTGCAAATGTGATACTTTTAGTGAAAGGAGGACCCCTACATGCAGAAGTTTGCAAATTCATGGTTAAGAGCTATGTTTAAGAATTTTTTTTTAAAGAACTCTTTTAATTATTGAGAATGATTCTGTGTTCAAGGAGAGCACGTGTGCAATAGTTAAACAGAAGATAGTTGATACTTCTATGCTCTTGTAAAATATAAATTGGTATTACCTGTGCTAGTCTTACACACTGAATAAAAATAACAGAACAGAAGTAGATTTAGTGAGTAAAATTCAATTTTTTTTCTCTTTTTGCAAGACTTGGGTTTAATTTAATGTCTGTCTCTAGTAGGATCAGAACTCAAAAGAAATATTTTTAAAAGTTATTAACAGAAAACTAACATCTCTTTATGTAAATTGGTCATATCTACAGCTATATGAATAACCTAAAGGTATTATTTCACTGTAGCTACATATCTGATGTTATTTTTTGGGGAAATGTGATGAATTGAAAATGCACAGCACAGACTGTGCACCAAGGACCTGATGTAAAATCTTTGTTTTTTCTGAGCATGCAATGTGGCCCCATTTGAACCAGCATCTCAGCAGCATTGATCTCAGAGGCTTTGATCACTTCCAACAGTCTGTGAGAAGACTTCTATTAGGAGGCACTGAGGGCTTGTGTGAATACAGTGGGATTTGTGGGAAACTCTTTACTTGTACAGTTGTGACTTTACAGTCTTTTGCTGGGGCTCTGACTCTCTTTTGATATATTTTTTTTTTCTACCAATTCTGTTTCACCTAGCACGTTGGGAAGCTCCTCTACCTCTACTTTAAAAGTTGTGCAGTGGACAAAAGCATGTTCTTGTGAGTAATACAAGAAAAAATATTCAAGCACAGGGATTTATGCTTGGCTGTTTAAATCAGTTTTCAAGCACTTTCATTCAGGATGAATGCTATCATCTAGGAGTAATTTTCATATCAAGCAATTGTATTATTATATATGTATATGTATATATCAAGCAAATGTATTATATATTATTATTGTTTGTGAGAACAAAATAGAAAGCAATGCCCCTCCTCCCTCTTCTCCCCCTTTTATTTTTTTCCATTTTATTACTGGTAGCTTTCTCCAAATCACCTTTTCCTCACAGCCAGGTAGCCATTAGATTCTTATTTAAGAACTGGAAGTTATGTCAAGCATCCTCTGAAGTGAGGACCTTCTGTATACAGAATTCCAGAAGAGGGCTGAAGTAATGGTCTCACTGTCCACAAATTGTCCCCAGATTCTTCTTACTGTTTGTCCTACTTTCTTTCTGAAATGGGCCTGGTACGACCAGTTGCAGCTTAAAGGTTTGGACCCAACGGGATACGCACCCACTGCCTCTTAGATCGGGCTCTCATGTTAGGATTGCCTGATAGTCAACACGGAAACAGAGCTTGGCAAACCTTTAAACTAGACTTATTTTTCTAAGCTTCTTACATACGTAGATGTAACATTTAAAACAATCTGAATGTTGCATGCAACTATGCTTCGTGAAGGGTTGTGAAACGCTGTCACTTCTACTTAAAGCAGAAAGGGATGTAAGTCCTGTGGGTGGATGTGGGGGGATCTTCCTGTTACCCTGACCCTTACACTGCAGTTTACACCTTCTGTATGAGTTTTTTCCACAGTGTCTTTAATTTCTAAGGGTAGTTTTCCTTCTCAACTCAATCAGCTCCTGGTGTAGGCAGTTGTCTCCTAGAAGGAGCTGCTTTAACATGCCTGAGAAATGTGAATGACTCAGATGTTGCCTTATTATAACTTTTCTGCTTCTATGTCGGGGACTCTGGTCACCATCTCACTGACTTTGTTACCAAGGTTATCTTCCCCTTGTCAAGGTCTTTTTCCTCCTTAATGGTTTACTAGGTAGAATTTCAGGTTTCCTTAGTGGACTTCTTCCATGTATGAACTTTGTTGAGGGCAGATAGGAATCTCAACCCACTGTGGAGGTGGAGGGTGAGCAGAAGGGGAGAGGACTGTGAATCCAAAAGGAAGTTAAAAATTCCGTGTAGTTGGGATTGGGGCCAAAATGTTTATTTTGGTTTGTTTTTCCTGTCTAAGCTTTAGGAAAGAAGAGAAAAATTATATTTATGAAACAAAACAAGCAAGTATGTCACAAACTTGTTATCTAAACATGGAGAGACAGATACTCCTCCAAACCATCTTGATCCGTGCTTTTTTTTTTCCCTATTTTTTTTTTTTTCTCTTCCCTTTTTAAAGCAAGGTGACAGGAACTGCCCATGTCAACCTTTATCATTTCAGCCAGCTCTGCTGGAAGCTGTACTGGCTGTCGCTGACTAATGAGATGTGGTTTTTTTCTGCAGAAAGTGATGTTCTCTACTCATTTTTCTGTTGCTCTTTTACTCCTCGTTGTTAATCTCTGGACTGTTAGTATTTTCCCTTGATTTCCTTTCCTTGCAATTGCTATGCATGCTGTATCTTTTTCTGTGCCTTTCTGCCTTTACTTGTATTAATTGAGGTAGAAAAAGGGGAAATGGGTTGAGAATGTCTCAACTTCTGTTCTTGTGTTACCTGAGACAGAAAATGGGCAAATGGATGGTGGACAGTGTTGGTAGCCAGGCTCCTTAAATATCAGATTTCTTGCAATAGCACTTCATCATTCAGACCAGATGCCAGAGTCTGTGGAGTACTGAATACTGCCAATAGATGCATGACAATAGGAAACTCTCAGCTATATATACATCGCCACAGTCCTCTGTCAGACAGATTAGCTCAGAGGTGGAGATCCCCAGACTGTGCACAGTGCTAGGATCTGAGCCGGTTTGTGCTCTTATGTACTCTGTAATCATGCTCAGTGATTCAGAACCTGCTCCTGTATCAGCGATGGCAAGCAGTTCAACTTCATGCGCACATTAAGGGATATAAACAGTCAAGTATTTAGGTTTCTAACTCTCAGTGAAGCACAAAAATGCTTCTGTGAAGTTGGGCAGAATTTTTCTGTATCTGTTGCAATCCACTGTGTATCCTGCCGTAAGGAATTCCATGCTCTTAGCATAAGCATCTCTATGTTGAAAAGTTTGTGTTTTGACACAGTTCTAAACATAAGGACACAATCCAAGAAAGCACAGAATGTTTATCATTCAGTTTTGCAGGCACCTTCAAGCAATTTGTGTCCGTGCTGCTGAGGCGGATGCAATCCAGTCCTCCCCATCGTCACTGCTGTGTTCAGACCGATTTCTGCTGCTGGTGCCGTCCCTCTTGTGGCTCTGAATTGAAGCAGGGAGTTGAAAACTCATTTTACTTTTGTAGGATTAGTTATATTTCAACCAGATTATGTTCTGATGGAGTTTATTGCACTGGTATAACAAAAAATTAAGTGCACACCAAAAGAGCTGAGCTGGCCTCTCAGCCTTGAAGATTACATTGGTTTAGACCATGAATGAAAGCATGTTTGTGCTCAGACTTGATGTGAGGGAATGAATTTGTGAAGTATACATTCTTTTTAATAGTCCATGTAAATCTCTTCAAGTATTGAAGACTATTGAAGACTAAAACTGTTATAAATTTAATCTTTGGAAGAAAGGGTTAACTATTATTTTGCATTTTGGCAATTTTTTTGCCACTTCTTTCATTTTTATTGTAGAATCACAGAATTGTTTGAGTTGGAAGGGACCTGTAAAGGTCATTTTGCCCAACTCCTCTGCAGTGCACAGGACCATCTCTGGACATCTTTCTCTACTATGAAAGCCATTTTTTGTCTTGCTGCAGTAATATTGCAAGTACAGATCTGTGCTAACAGTCTACCTAAACTAGTCTTGCCACCAGATTAATCCTATAGATTTGGCAGGAATCAAGTAGAATTATATAAAGAGATACTAAAGCATTAATGATGCTTTATCATGTATGTTTATCTTTTCTAGTTGAAAGAATTGCTCATCCCTTCATATTGAAATTTGAAGGATATTTTTCTTATTTCTTAATGAAGGTTGAAAATACTGAAGATTTCTTTAGTACAACATGAGGTGTTTATCTTTTTTCGTCTCTGCCACATCTAGCATTGCAGATGTGAACAGGACTGACAACTGGAGGCCTATTCTGTGCTGGCAATACATTTCTTAAAAAAAAAAAAAAGTAGAGTTCATTTTGCTCTCAAAATATCTTAAATATGACATTTAAGTTGCAGCACAGAAATGAGATGCACTGTCACTTATAAGCAATTTTTGTCCACCTCACTGGGCATTTACGTATGTAAGTCACAAGGGAAAGGAGTCCATTGTGCAGGAAACAATATGTTATAGTATGATGCACAAACAAGCAATTTTGTATGCAAAATGCCGTGCATTTGTAGAAGGTTCCAAATGGTAAAACAGGTGCTAACAGTGATTGTGGGGTTAGATTTTTAGGGGCTGCTGTCTTAGTACAGAATTCCACCAGCATAGTTAGAATTTGGCTATAGTGTAATCCACTTCAGTATAACAACGATTAAAATAAACAATTGTTTTCTTTATCAATGATACTTTGAAGGCAGTCTTCCTAATGAAATTTTATTCACCTTGTATAAGCTGCTGGGCTGGGTAGGGAACAGAAAATTCTGTATTGCTGCATTGAGGAAAACCTGAAAACGAGGCAGACATACTATAGCACACATGCTGGGAGAGGAGTACACTTAGACAATAACATCCCTAAAATATATTATTAATAGGGAGTTATTTTCTGGATTAGCACTGTCAGTCATCTGTGGAAAGTCACTTTAGAATTCTGATGTCCAAAGTGCTATTAACAGCCTTTCCTTATTTAATAATGTCTAATTTTGAATTCCTGCTTAGTAACCACATTCTTCCAGTAGATAATATATGCAAACAACAGAGAATAAGTTTGAATGAAACTTTCTATTAAGAATGTCTTCTTAACTACACAGCCATGGAAGTTTAATTCAATGGGGTTTACCCCAAGGAATGATCAGTTCATATTTCTGAGGTAACAGAGGCTGGAACTTAAGAAATGCATTATAATATTTTGGAAAAAAATAAAATATAATAAAAAAAAGATTTTTCTTGAAGTGCGTTGCTGAGCATTGAAGGAAAAAAAAAAAAAAAAAAGGCAATAAATTGGAAACTCCAGAGAGGAGTAAAAAATAAAATAGGGTGCCGAAGGAAACAACAGGTATCATTTCAACCTAGACAGCAATAGGAAAGGGGATCGCTTTTCCTTGCTCCTTTTTTTTGTCTATGATAACAGACTTTTATGTTAGTATGAAAAATGTTAGGAGACATCGTTATCCTCCGATCAGATGGGATGTCTTCCTTACTTGTACTGCGCAACCACAAGCAAGGTTCAAACTATGAGCAGGTTGTTTTCAGTGAAGCATTGGATGGGAACAGTTTAGGGGATATTTGGTCAAAGCAGGAATAAGGTATTGTCAGCATCCTTTTGTTTCTCCAGCTGAGCAATCTTTATTCACCTGTTCAGTCAATACAGGAGGATTGTTGTAGAAATGGCAAGGGAGAATTAGTCAATATCAAGAAAATACCAACTCTGAACATACTTGTAGCTGTGCAGGTAACTTCTTTACATTCTTTTGTTATTTGAAACTTTTATTATGACAGCAGCTGGAGGAATGTTGAGAAAGAATGCACTAATTGTTTTATTTTACTTTTTTGCATTGTTGTTGGAGTAAATTTTGCTGCAAATGAGAAACTTTTATAAGCTTTTAATGAGGCTTTATCATGTGTGTTTATCTTTTGTAGTTGAAAGAATTGCTCATCCTTTCATATTGAAATTTGAAGGATATTTTTCTTATTTCTTAATGAAGTTTGAAACTGAGGAACTATTCTTATTGAAACAATAAGTTGTCTACTTTACATGTTGTGTTACCTGTATGATTGCCATCCACTGAAACTCATTTCTTTTGTAGACTTTGGTCTATGTTACAACTTTAATTAGTTTTTGCTTTGTGAGAAGTGAATGTTTCTGTATCTGTGTTAATAGTTAATGAGGAAAAGTATGCTTATTAAAAAGAAAGAAACTATTTCACAGGTTTATAATATCAGAACTCATAAATTATTGACTGAAATCACAGTCTGCCTAAGTCTTATGTTGTGAATACAGAATCTAGCTGGAGTAGTAACCATCTTTCTAGAGAGACGTATAGGTTCTGAAAGATAATTAAATGTTATCTGATGAAAAAATGAGAACTGCTCTCACACTGACCATGCAACTGAAATTGCTTTCAATCATACTTTCCAGCAACTGGAAACCATCTCTTACTTTAATGATACATGTGGCACACACTGCTGTGAAGCCTTATGTTTTTTTTTTTTTTTTGAGTGGAAGCTGAATAATAGTAATTGTAGTTGATGCTAGATATTATCAGATAATTCTGCTACTAAATATTTGTAAATAACAACAGATAGGGGCTGTAAGAGCGTGTGATTTATAAGTACACCAGTCAGTGAGTTCTGATTCACCTCTCTTTTTGTGCAAGAACTACAGAGTTGTCAGCTAGTAATGCAGTGAAAATCTTTCACAGACTGTGAATTAATTTTACATAAACTTACCAGTCTGATTTTAACTGGTAGCAATTTGTCTGAAATTCTTTTCAATAAGGCAGTGGAACTTTTGTATGTACTAGAAGATATTGATAAGTACAGAATGTGTTTCTTATTGAAATCATCTTTCTAAAGTAGGTTGCTATTGAAAGAACAATTTCTGTACTCTTGATTGTTGTTCACTTAAGTTCTTTGTTTTGTAATAGTGTAAGCAATTTGTCAACTAAACGTGTTTTTTTAACAAGTTCTAACATTTTGGATTTTATGTAAAGAGGACTTGATTTGAATCTTACTTAGGCAATGCATAAAATAATACTACTTTCCCAGTGTTATAGTCTTACAGTTATATGGGACTTCTAGTTGTTTTATTATTATAATTATTCATAATTATAATGAAAGAAATAATTAAACTGGAATTAGCATTTATTTGATCAGATTTTTCAGTGTTTATTAGTGGATAAACTAGCTGACAAGTGACATGACTTATCACCTCATAATTCTGTGGCTTCCCATGCAGATTTCCAGCTCTGTGAGGCTGATTCGCGTTCATCTTGCAAGCTGATATATGGATTTTTCTGTCTGAATTTTTAAAAGTGATGATAATTGTCTTTAAAATTTCCTGAAAATCTGAAATGGTAAACAACTGAGGATGGTCTAGAAAATCCTTTTTTTGTTTGTCTGTTTTCTGAATGAGTACTACTGTTCTAGGTTTAAAATTGAGAAATTCTAGCTACTGCAGGGTACTTTTATTTGAAAGGCAGAATGTATTCCTTGTATGGCGACTTGACCTTGCCTAGTGATGAACCACAGTGCTTGGGGAGGGTGTGCCTACTCCTATCCATGGGCCACAGTTTCTGTTAAGAGAGTGCTCCAGTGTAGGCTCTGTCCAGGCTGCAGTCCCTTCAGAAAATGCCACTCGCTCTGTTGTTCTCCTTTGTGAACTGTTTCTGCTTCACTGTGGTCTATTGCAAAAATTCAGAGGCTTTCAAGGGAACTTTCCCTCCTTCTCTAAGTTTGGGATTCACAGAGTTGTTTCTCAAACTGATTTTGCTGTGAAGTTGATTGAAAGTAGTCTTGTTCAGCACGAGAGCCTATGATCTCTTCTCGCATACATCTTGATGATCTCTGCTACCGAATCCATGCTTGGTAACGTATCTGTCCTTAAGGGCATAGGAGAAAAAGATTTTCTGAATTGAAATGTTTAATCACTTGGTGGATGTGGCAGTGGTGCACCTGGGAGGTTTCAGGAGTAGAGGAACAAGATGAGCAAGATTACAAATAAATGTTATAAGAGCAAGATTACAAATAAATATATAGGAACAGCAAGTGTGCTACTCCCTAAAATTATATTCAATGTTTTGACATTACACTATGAATTATTCATGGTGTTCAAGCTGTTTTGTCTTTCTAGGGAGTATGACTTCGGCAACATCACCTATCATTCT
Source organism: Perdix hodgsoniae (assembly GCA_035772895.1). Classification (NCBI taxonomy): domain Eukaryota; kingdom Metazoa; phylum Chordata; class Aves; order Galliformes; family Phasianidae; genus Perdix; species Perdix hodgsoniae. The sequence goes on along the minus strand of JAPSGF010000093.1, from coordinate 1,779,696 downwards.
GAAATGGGACCCCAAAAGTTTGGAAATCAGGACTCTCACGGTAGAGAGGCTACTGGAGCCACTTGTTACCCAGGTGAGTGTTTTGTATTTGTTTTGTTTCCTCCACTAGCATGATGCTGTACTTATTATATATAATTATCTTAATAATCATAGATAGTAAATTCTTAAGTAGTTTTTTGTTTGTGACCTCTAGAGGAAAGCTCTGTTGAAATGTGTTTAGAAGTTCTAGTTCTAAATAATGTATAGTGTGAAGATATGCGTGTTAATACCAGAGCAACAACTGTTTAGTTATGCTTGACTTTCAGCAGCAGATTAGAAATTTATGAATCAGCCAACTTAAAGCTAGGTATCTGACTGGAGCAGATGCCCTTGGTTTGTTGAGTTGTGATGGTACACAAATTCACATTGAAAACAAAACCAAACAACCAAATTGAACTTTTTCGGTCTTTTTCTACGTGGACTAAAATGATATGGCCTTGAGGTCCCTTCCAACCCTGTCCATTCTGCGATTCTTGCATGCAATGAAAAATCATTAAAGTTGAAAAAGATCTCCAAGATACCTAGTCCAACCTTCCACCTACCACCAATTTTGCCTGCTAACTATGTATCTCAGTGCCACACCTCTGTGGTTCTTGAACAACTCCAGGGGCAGTGACTTCATCTCCCTGGTGTCAACGGTTTACGGGCTGGTTTGGCCCAGTTCCATGACTAGCAGGGTGGAGGGATTTCGCAGAATCCACTCCTCTAGAAAAAGGGAACAGGGAACCCCAAAATAATTAAAAACAGCGGCAACGATCTGAGGAGAAACAAACGAATTTACTAAATATATTATTGAAATGCAAGATAACACGCTATAATACGATATAATTAAAATTGAATCTAGTAACTCAAATATAATGAGAGAGAGGATGTTGGAAAGGTGGATAGGCTTTACCGTAACGCTGAGGTGAGATGTGCAGTCCAGAGAGAGAGTCCATCAGAGAGACAGGAGGAGAGCCAACAAAGAAGAACACATCAGGTGACCTTGCCAGGAGTTATATTCCTTTCTGTGACTGCAAAGTCCCCTGGGGAATATAGTTCTTCTCTTCTGGGCAGGTACCCAGAAGTTGAGCATTAACAGTTAAACTCCCAGAGCCCCACGTGACGTTATGATGTGGAATACTGAAAACCAAAAATCACAAAAGCATGACATTCCACCCCTTATTCTACATCACTACATTATGCAGGTTATTTCAGCACCTGGACCACTCCACATATTAGGAATTTTTCCTAATATCCAACCTGACCCTTTACTGGCTCAAATTGAGGCCATTCCCTCTCATCCTATCAATATATTCACATACATTACTGATATGCAGTTTTTAACAAGATAGATGAGAGTTTATATAGTCAGAAAACGTCCTTATATAAATGTGTACATAGATTCCTGTATTTGTACAAACTTAAATATGCTGTAAAGGCATGAAAAGGGACAGGGGTAATGTGGTGTGGAGAAATATGGCAGTAGATGTCAAACCTCTGTCACCATTAGGGCAATTTCCTGACACTGTTGTCTGGTGCATTTATTTTTCTATATTGCTGTTCGTAATAGGTAGCTGGTTATGTAACTATCCTTCTAAGCATTAAGATGGGTTGCCCCATTATTAAGTACACAAATCATTTTTCTCCTAGTAATGCTAGCTATGATAAAAATGAAGAATTCCACCAATGCCTTCTGTTCAACCACCTGTTACTAACAGTTTTCTCATAGGTGTCTTGGATCCTGGGGATTGGTCTGCTGCATAGAAATTTTAGACCTTGTTTTGAACATGAGAATAGACTTCATGATGGTTTTGTTTTTAGAATAAAACAGATATCAAATATAAATCCCTACTACTCCTTAAAGATACTCGCTTGCCAAAGAAGTTAATCCTATTCTGTCTACAAATTATTCTGGATGTGTATCTAATGCTGCACGCAGACTCAAAAGTGAAAAAATGAAGGGATGCATATATCGATCTGTTGATGAAGTGATCATTAACTTCATTATAAATCTTTACATTTTTGCTATTGATATGAAAGATAGGCTGAAATCTAGAAGTCATTATAACATGAATTAAAAACTAGGTTATGAGCTCTCTGTTTGCTTCACCTGCTGGCATGGTAAGTGAGGCTGCTGTACCACTGCATTCTGTTCCTGAAAAAAGTAAATTACAGAAGAGAGAATGCAACAGCAAAAGCTTCACTATAATTTTGCAGTTTATGAATTCTCTTTGGTTGCTTGGTTTAGCTAGATTTTAATTTGATAGTGTTCCTCATCAAATGTAAATACAGAAATTACAAGTTGATAATGTTGGTTTTCTTCAACTAAGATTTCCAAGGTCCTTACAGTTATATATTTTTTTTACTTTTATCTTCTTCACCAGTGTATCAGTGAGGTTAGAGGAAATAATATGCAATGTAGATGTACAAGAATAATGTCTGCCTATTGCATTATTCAAAGTTTCTGTATATTTCCATTCTGATTTCTTCATTTCAGTTTTCTAGGCAGTTCTTTTTCATACTTTTAGAACATGTTTTATTTCTTGTTCTAGAGAAATAACTGGTTTTACCTGTTTTCCTCTAGTTTGAATCCAGTAAAGTATGTTTGACAAAAGCATGTTTTGTGAGCCATATAAACACAATCTTGAAAGCTTCAAGTGAGAAGAAATGTGCTATCTTCAGAATGTGTTTCTGTTGCATTTTTAGCTTAAGTTATTCAGTTCCTCTTTGTTTTTCTCAGACAAATTGACAACCATCCCAGCTTGAAAGAATTTTTTTTTTCCTTCTTAAAACTACATAAACAGTCTGGTCAAGTAAGAATAGTATCTCGTTTATCTTTGTTTGGGCTTGAATTGCAGTCTGCTTATGCTGTGACTAGCTCCACAAGAACTGCACATACATACTAGTTGCAATGACTTTGGCCTCCTTAAAAAATTTGAAAGTTCTTCTCAGTGAGAAGTTTGAAAGCTTATTTTACCAAATAAATAAAACATTTAATCTGTTCCACTGGAACTTGTAAGTGCAATGAGGGTGGGTAGTGATTGGAAAAAGGGGAATAGTTTTAAACTGAGACAGGGGAGATTTAGGTTGGATATTAGGAGGAAGTTGTTCAGAGGGTGGTGACACTGGAAAAGGTTGGCCAAGGAGGTTGTGGATGCCCCATCCCTGCAGGCATTCAAGGCCAGGCTTGATGTAGCTCTGGGCAGCCTGGTCTGGTGGTTGGTGACCTGCACATAGCAGGAGGTTGGAACTAGGTGATTATTTCAGATGATCTCAAGGGATGTGGGCCTGGTGAAGAGTGGCGTCAGCATCCTGAACTTCGGAAGAGTGAACTTGAAGCTGTTCAATGGACTGTTGGCTGAGATCCTCTAGGAGATGCTGTCTTTAAAAACAAAGATGTTGAGGAGAGCTGGCTACTCTTCAAGGATGTCTTCCTGAGAGCATAAGAACTCTCCTTCCCTTTGAATAAGAAAGTGGGTGGAGGAGGTAGGAAGCCAGCGTGGCTCAGTAAGGAGCTGCTGGGCATGCTGAAGGTGAAGATAGGTGTGTACGACCTCTGGAAACATGGATGTGTCACCTGGGAAGAATACAGGGATGTCTTCCGGACTTGCTGATGTGGGATCAGAAAAGCCAAGGCACGGGCAGAACTGAACTTGTCGAGGGACGTGAAAAACAATAGGAAGACTTTCTACAGGTACATTGGCCAGAAGAGACAGGGCAAAGTGAGTGTACCTCCTTTGGTAAATGTAAAAGGAGAACTGGCTTCAACAGACAAAGAGAAGTCTGAGGTACTGAATGAGTTCTTTGCTTCGGTCATCACTGGTGGCCAGGATTCCAGTACTTCTCACATCCCTGAGCCCTGCATCCCTGAACCTCTAGGTGGGGACCGGGGTGGTAAATCTGCCCACACCTTTGGTGTGAGGACAGAGCAGGTCTGAGACTGCCTCATGAGACTGAATGTGTACAAGTCTTTGGGGCTGGATAGCATGTATCCCAGGGTTCTGAAGGAGATGGCTGAGGTGGTTGTTGAGTTGCTCTCCATCATATTTGAAAAGTTGTGTCTGTCAGGTGAGGTCTTGGATGACTGGAGGAAGGGTCACGTCACTTCCATTTACAAGAAAGGGAGCAAGAGGACCCCGGGAACTACAGGCCAGTGAGTCTCACCTCTGTGCCTGGAAAGATCATGGAACAGATCATCCTGGATGATGTGCTTGATCACATGAGGAATGGGCATGTGATCTGTGACAGCCAGCATGGCTTCACCAGAGGAAGGTCATGCTTGACCAATTTGGTGGCCTTCTATGATGGAGTGAAGGCATCAGTGGACAAGGGAAAGGCAGCCAATGTCATTTACCTGGACTCGAGCAAGGGCTTTGATATGGTCTCCCACCACGTCCTTATCACCAAATTGGAGGGACATGGATTTGATGGCTGGTCCACTCGAACTAGTTGAAAGGTTGCAGACAGAGGGTGGTCATCCATGGCTCTATGTTCAGGTGGAGGCCAGTAATGAATGGCAGCCCCCAGGGGTCTGTCTTGGGACTGATGCTTTTTAACATCTTTATCAATGACATCGATGACGGAATTGAGTGCACCATCAGCAAGTTTGCTGATGACACCAAGCTGAGTGGTGTGGTCGACACAGTTGAATGAAAGGATGCCATTCAGATGGACCTTGAGAGGCTAGAAAGGTGGGTCTGGGTGAACCTGATGAGGTTCAACACAGCAAAGTGGAGAGTTTTGCACTTGGGCCAGAGGAATCCCAGGTATCCATGCAGACTGGAAGGAGCGGTCCTTGAGAGCAGCCCTGTGGAGAAGTACCTGGGGGTTTTGATTGGTGAAAAACTTAATATGAGCCAGCAGTGTGCCCTTGCAGCTCGGAAGGCAAGTGGTATCCTGGGCTCCATCAGAAGAGGGGTGGCCAGCAGGGAAAGGGAGGTGATGTTCCCCTCTACTCTGCTCTTGTGAGGCCTCATCTGGAATACTGCACTGTAGTGCCCTCAGTAGAAAAAAGACAGGGAGCTGTTGGAGAGGGTCCAGAGGAGGGCCATGAAGATGATCAGGGGACTGGTGTACCTCCCCTGTGAAGACAGGCTGAGGGAGATGGGCTTGTTCAGCCGGGAGAAAAGAAGGCTGCAGGGTGACCTCATTGCAGTATTCCAATACCTAAAGGGAGCCTACAGAGGGGAGGGGAGTCAACAGTTTGAAAGGGTAGAAATCTGCAGGACCAGGGGAAATGGTTTTAAGTTGAGGGAGGGAAAATTGAAGTTGGATGTCAGGGGGAAGTTCTTTACAGAGAGAGTGGGTGAGGTGCTGGAACAGCTGCACAGAGAGGCTGTGGATGCCCTATCCATCCCTGGAGGTGTTCAAGGACAGACTGGATGGGGTCCTGGGCAGCCTGGTCTAATATTTAATGTGGAGGTTGGTGGCCCTGCATCTGGCAGGGGGGTTGGTGATTCATGATCATTGAGGTCCCTTCCAACCCTGGCTGTTCTGTGATTCTGTGATCATTGTGGTCCTTCTCAACCTAGGCCATTCTATAATTCTTTCATAGGTAGATTCTGTTCTATTGGTTGGCAGCCCTGTCTACAGCACATGTTCTGAACACTCTAATCTGACTTTGATCAGGAGTTCAAAGTAAACAACATCCTATGATTTTGTGTAGCCAAAATTTGTTTTGATTTCTTTTTAATTTTACTTTTAGCACCATCAAGGTAAATGCGTGTTTCGTTTTTGCATCAGACTTGAGTATTCTAGTAGATTGTTTTGAATAACAAATTCTGTATGATTTTGGAGAGTGCTTGAAGAAAACGGAGGCTGTGAGGCGCTGGTCTGTCTTTAGGCTCCAAAAATGCTCATCAGTCTTTTCTGTTCTGTTTATGGTGCACATGTGTGTATGGAGAAGGATTAAGGCTCTAAACTCAGTGTGTATATATAGGCCCATAAGTTTGTGCCAGATTTGTGGATGGTGGAAGCTTCAGTGACTTCTACTGAAATTCTAAGAAGTAATGCAGAAATGTGATCTGGATTTGAGAAAGAACATGGTAGCAAGTGAGGAGAATTGTGCATTAAAATTTGAATTCTAGACAGGTTCAGTAGTGTTCCAGATGAGAAAATATGGATAACCTATGAATTGATTTAGAAGAAATTATAAGAAAGGAAGGTCTTCTGAGCTGGAGGCCCCCCCCCAAAAAAAAAATCCATTAACTGATCATGAGAATGCATTAAAAATGACAGAATTACATTTACTACAAGCAGCCCTGAACTAGCAAACTAATTAAAACTTTCTCTGGCTGTCACAGGTCTAGCAGTAGTGGAACTTGCTGGAGCACACATTTACCCAGTCATTGTCCAACAGATGTACCCTGCCACGTGTCTTTTTTCACATTAGTGTTAGTGAGATTTATTTATTTTTAAAAAACGATTCAGCAGAATAATTAGAATTTCCATTCTCAACTTTGTTGAAGTTAATAACTGAGGTGTGCTTCTGTTCTCTGGCTTCGATTTCACAAATAGTTACAAATAGAATCATGGAATTGCTCAGGTTGAAACAGACCTTAAAGATCGAGTCTAACCACAACCAAACCATACTACACTAACTCTAACAACCCTCTGCTAAATCATGTCCCTGAGCACCACATCCAAATGTTTTTTAAACACACCCAGGGATGTGTTTATGTGAATAACTTTACCTGAGTAATTCTATGAAATCTGAGGCCTGTTACAGTAACTTTAAAACAATGACATGTTTCATGGTAGACTGATGTCATTGTTTTATTTTTTCCTTGCGTGTAGTATCAATCAATACAATGAAGTAACTTACCTATAAAATAAACATGTTATAAGACAAAGTTCCAAATAGTTTCAATTAGTGGAACTTTGTAGAAAGTCATCAAAGAAGTTGAGCATAATTTAATCCCTTATGCAAAATATTTTGAAAGTGAACTGATTGCCATGGGAAATGCTTTTTTTTTTCTAACCCTTCAGATTATTCAGATGCTATTTGTATTTGGTGAGCCTGGTATTCATTGCATTTCAGCCATGAACCTGGTGCGTTAATTAATCTCCACAGGAAATATATCATTGATTGCTGTTATCAAGGAGCTGCCTATGCACACGCTCCCATTCAGCACAGGGTACCTTTTGGATGCTTAGTGAATGTGTATCCATGTTTAAAACAGGTTCCAGAAGTACATTTAGAGATGATGGAGATTGTACGGCTTAAGCACTTCTTCAACTCATGTTAGTAATTGTGCAGCATTTTTGTACAATTTATCTATTTGATAGCTGGATTCAGCTGAAACCATCTCTAGGATAGACTTAAAAGGAAATGACTTATGAAGGCTTTTTTTTTTTGATTGTTTGAGCTCAATTCAGTGACATTATAAGGTCCAATTTATTATGTTTTATTTGAGCAACGCTTATTTTTCAAATTGCAAAGTTATTTTCCATGAAAGCTCTATTTCTGTTGATTCATGATGTTTTGGGGAGAGCAGGAGGTTGAGCTACTCAAACGTGGGCTCATTATGTGATGCCCAATAGCAGTGAAGCTGCATCCTCTCAAAAACTGCTTGGAATTTTTCTTTTCTAACTGAAACTGAACTTTAAATCACAGTTAAAGATATATTTGTTCAGAAGTTGCAGAGTTCACCTTACTTTCTCTGACATTATTATAGTCAACATTTAAAATACCATCTGAACTAAAAGTTATCAGGTATCAATTTCAAGGCTGCTTTTTATTCTATTGCATTCTGCAAGAGTTGTCTGCTGCGGTCAACTTTCTTTTTTGTCATCAGATTTACTGACATCTGTGCCTCCCTTTGAGCCCTAGTTGGGATATTCTTGGTACTTCTCACAGTTCTTGTGCTGACTGAAAGAGCATCTTTTCTATCTTTTCTATTAATATTATCGTGGTGGTGAATGGAGTTAAATCCAGCTGGCGACCGGTCACGAGTGGTGTTCCCCAAGGGTCGGTGCTGGGGCCTGTCCTCTTCAATATCTTTATTGATGACTTGGATGAGGGCATTGAGTGCACCCTCAGTAAGTTCGCAGACGACACCAAATTGGCTGGGAGTGTGGATCTGCCTGGGGGTAGCGAGGCCCTGCAGAGGGATCTGGACAGGCTGGAGAGCTGGGCTGAAGCCAACGGGATGAGGTTCAACAAGACCAAATGCCGAATCCTGCACTTTGGCCACAACAACCCCAGGCAGCGCTATAGGCTTGGGGCGGAGTGGCTGGAGGACTGTGTGGAGGAAACGGACCTGGGGGTGTTGATTGATGCTCGGCTGAACATGAGCCGACAGTGTGCCCGGGTGGCCAAGAAGGCTAACGGCATCCTGGCTTGCATCAAAAACAGTGTTACTAGCAGGAATAGGGAGGTAATTGTCCCCCTGTACTCTGCACTGGTGAGGCCGCACCTCGAGTATTGTGTTCAGTTTTGGGCCCCTCATTGCAAGAAAGACATTGAGGCCCTGGAACGTGTTCAGAGGAGGGCTACGAAGCTGGTGAGGGGCCTGGAGCACAGGCCTTATGAGGAGCGGCTGAAGGAGCTGGGATTGTTCAGCCTGGAGAAGAGGAGGCTCAGGGGAGACCTTATAGCACTCTATAACTTCCTGAAGGGAGGTTGTGGTGAGCTAGGGGTCAGCCTTTTCTCTCGTGTACACAGTGATAGAACTAGAGGCAATGGTTTCAAACTGCGCCAGGGGAGATTCAGGCTAGACATTAGGAAATACTACTTCTCGGAAAGGGTGGTCAGGCATTGGAATGCACTGCCCAAGGAGGTGGTGGAGTCACCGAACATGGATGTGTTCAAGAGACGTTTGGATGCTGTGTTGAGGGATAGGATTTAGCTGGGGAGTATTGGTGATGGTTGGACTGGATGATCTTTTAGGTCTTTTCCAACCTTGATGATTCTGTGAGTCTGTGATTCTGTGATCCCTGACTGGTAAATGGTGAACTATTTACAGTATGTAGGGTCCTGCAAGTTGTGGACTTTGTCGCTCAGTTTGCCTTCAGGGAATCAGGGAATATCCCAAGTTGGGAGGGTCCCACAAGGTCCATCACGTCCAGCTCCTGTCTCAGCACAGGACCATCCCACACTATGAGAACAGTGTCCCTGTGCTTCTCGAGCACCAGCAGTTCAGTGCTGTGCTCTGTGAGGAGCTGCAGGCCACCATCTTCACACCTCTTACCCTCCAGACCTTTCTCCATCTTTGTAGCTTTCCTTTGGTCAATCTCTAAAAGTTTTGCAATCTCTTACTGTGACATTATTCACTATTTAAAATATATTTATGCAATTATCTGCATATTTGGGCTTATGCATATGCAGGATAGTGTTTTCTGTGGGAAGAAATGAAGACTCAGACGATTCAGGTTTGATCCACTGCCCCAACTTAGAGCAAGACAACACACTGGCTACTTCAGTCACACAAACAAACTAGTGTGGAGAGATGGTGAGAAGAAGTTGTTCATGCTGTATCCTAGCTGCAGATGTAAGTTTTGCTGGGACTACTGTGGACTTGCAGAAAACAGTGACTGAAAAAGCTTATGGCTAAACAGTACTACTCCACTGTATAGCTTTGTATTCTTACATGCTGCATCTCTATCCATTGAGAAGGGCTTTGATCTTGGTCAGCATTAGCAAATTCTTAGTGGCTGAAGGTTACCAGGCAAGTCTAAAATATTCTTAACTTTATTTGGTGTGGCCAAAACCATTTTCATCATGGTATAATTTAAATACGAGATTACTACTTTCTGTCTTCAATCTGACAGGTAGTGTTATTGATATTAATATTTGAATGTGCAGTGAGTTCTGAGAAGGAATTTGCTGGGTGTCTTGGCTACTACAGTGAATATATATGTATCATCTGACTTGATGCAGTCGTGTAGGTCATGTTATGACTTTCTCTACTGTATGAATGTAAGATGAGTGCTCTTTTCTGTCCACAAAGTTGATCTCACAGAGTGAGACCCATCTGTCTTTCTGAAGTCAGATTCTTTGCATCCAGAGATGTGACTGTAGCCAAACAACAAAGAGGAGCACACAGAATAAATGTGCATTCCATGACAAGAAGATATGCAGTATGGTTTAAAAAAAAAAAAAAAGGGATTTGTGTAGACTGTATGCATTTCAATGCTGCACCTAAACCTCATTGTTTAGGTAGCAGCAATACCAGTTGTAAGAAGAGCCTGAGGGTTACACTGAAGTTTTCCCCACCATGACTGAATAAAGGAGCGTAACAGCAATGAGGCTACTGTCTTGATTAAAAAGAAAAGCAATTTATATTAAAAAAGAAAACAACAACAACAAAAAACCCCAAGTATTAAGTTAGAATGAAAACTAGGAAGTTGTCAGTATTTCTGGTTATTGCTCTGTTGTAGCAATGAATCAATCATAGTGGGACAAGCAGGGGAGAGGGGGACTTGGATGAATCTTTCCCATATGTGTGGAGTTTTCAAAAGGCGAGAATTAATGCAAACAATTGCAGACCTAAAAGCCGGGAAGATATCTGAAATAGCTTTTGTCTTGTTTGCTGAAACTGCAGCATGGGGTTTTGAGGCTGGTCTATCTTTTCTCCAATTTGGTTTTCCCATGTACCTCTTCTTTGGAAATGTTTCATGGAATAGTTTTCAGAAAGTGGCATTCCTTCATTGGAATCCAATTTCCAAGTGCTAAGCACGGTGCTCAAAGTAATTTGAATAGTTTTTGTAAGGTATTTCCTCTTCTTGTGTCCTTGAAGACATAGAGCAAGATGCAGCTAAGCAAGGTTGAGCTTTTTTTTTTCCTGTCCTCAAAAACCCAGCTCAGCTTGTTCTTAATAATCCTGTTAGTTTACACAGGGTCATTGCTATAGAAGATCTAAAAGGGGAAGATCTAAAAGTTTTGAGGTAAAATTGACTTTGGTTGTGTAGTTGTAAATTCTTTTCAGTGTTTTTGAAAAGCATAATTATATATATATTTCCAAAATAATGTGTCACTTCCAAAAGCTTTCTGTCTAAAAATGAATAGATAGAAATACATTAACAAATTAGTCTCTTTAGTGTCAACATGCTAATTAAAGCAGAAGATGCATATTGGGTTATATTTTAAAAGATCACATATTTATAACATTTTGCATTGATCAGTGGATAAATGACCTTGTTATGAAACAAGCGATAGATTTATAGATTTTCTTTTCTGATAAGCAAAATGTTGTATTGTAAACATATGCATATAAAAGTATTTAATGTAGTAGTTTTTTCAGTGATTAAAATAAAACTCTTCATATTATTACAATGATTATAACTGCTGATATAATAACTTACAGAGCTATAATACTTTTATATTTAATATACTTTTAAAGTGCAACTCTGAGTGCTTTTGCAGGGGATTATCTTGGAAGACAAAAAGCACGTGTGAATTAAATGTATTAGAAATAAATATCATCAATCACACGTACTATAGGAGCAGTGAGAGTAGCAAGAGATAAAGCGATCTTTAGATGGATCCAACTGGTGGGTATTGAATAAATTTAGTGAGATGGTATTATTGTTATAACAAAGCATTAATGAGACTATTATTGGAAGGATTCCCTGTTCTCAGAAATGATGTTGACAAATTGGATACAGATAAAGGAAGATTAGGTGAGTGATTCAAGTTTTGTCTTTTAGTGGTACTCTAATGGCTTGGGATGTATTTCATTTCTATGTAGGGTTATCAATAAAGAGAAATTGTGTTAAATTAATGTGCACTACAGATCTACAGGCTGTTTCTGGTAGTGTCCAGAGAGTTATTTTAGAACCAATTTAAGCAAAATTCAAATATATGATTCACGTTCTGAAATGAAAATGTTCCAACACAAAAATGATATTCAGCAAGAATTCTGAAGTACTGCTTTAGAAATCTGAGAGGTGCTGTGATCTCAAGCAGTATAAGTTCCCTATGTACGCTTCTAATTAGTTCTATAGTCTTTGGAAGAGATTTGGGTATCCAAGTTGGTAATCCTTTTTAGCTTCATTCTTGAAAGTAATTTTAAGAACTTCTTTACTTTCTTATTTTTCAATAACTTAATTTGCTGGATGTCATTATCAATCTATAACAGACTACAAAATAAGCTTGATTGTTAAAAGAATATGCTAATTACAAGACTTTGCTTTGAAGTGTTAATTAACCTAATTATATGAGATCCATGTTCTGAAAAGCAGTTGCAACTTTTTCAAATTCACTTCAATATCTGAAGACTGACTTTACATGGAGTTGAAATAATCCAGGGCATAGATATGTTGATTAAGGTATTTATTTTGTTTCCTATATTAATTGTATAGGAATATTGATTCTAATGGGTCTACACTTTTGTATAGCTCCAAATACATGTAAGTATATTTAGTTATGTTTGATTTGGGTTGTAAAATGCAATAGTGTGAAGCTAACCAGAGATGAGCCTTTGGGATATTTTTAAGAGGGCACTGCTTTTCAGTTAGAGAAATTTAGATAGGAATTTTGTTTTTGTTTTAATCACATGGTCAGAATTGCATAATTATTACTCCTGTTTGTAAACTGATTTTAGTATCCCCTCCTATGACTGCATAAATAGGCAGTATTCTCTAATATTGTGTGCCTGAGCAGCAAATGTTTATAGTTTGAGGAAATATCTTCTCCAAGTAGCGTGCAACTCTTGAAGAGTGGTAGCCCCAGCTCTCTCAGCCTCTCCACACAGAAGAGCTACTCCAGTCCTTTGATTATTTTGGTGACCCTCCATTGGACTCTTTCTAGTAGGTTGAGTTCTGTGTTGTACTGCGGCGCCCAGAACTGCACCCAACTGCACCCAGAACTCTTCCAGCTGTGACCTGCAGTAAAAAGGAGTATAAATAAGAGGTATAACAATGTGCTGACCTTTCAGGTTGTGAAACCGCAATCTGAACCCATGTTTGTGAACATCTTATTGTTAGACAAGTGTATTTAGACAATTCTGCCACATTTAAAGGTGGCATTACAGCTCCCGCTATGGTACAGGCTTGTTATTCCTCTTCCTTGCTCTCAAACCTTACCTACTTCTACAAATGGTTAAAATGTAAGTTTTCAAAGAAGGATTTTGGAGAAATAAGACTTGCCACTGGAATTAATTTTCCTTGTTCCTTTCATGTTGCTCCATAGTAATGGAAATGTGTCTGCTTATGCTAATAGTAAGTTCTTTTATTAGAAGGTATTCATACAGAAGCATAATGAATGTAAGCGTACTGAACGGTTACAGAATATTGAGTTGTTTCCAGGGGATACATATTAACCTATTCAATTTTTCCCAGGAAATTACATATGTCTACACTCCATAGTTGAGAACGATTAAGCTTTTATTACTCTGCTTGAAATATTTTAATTAAACATATATTATCTTGTAAGGTTATTCTAATACGGGTCCAAAATAGGGGAAGCTTACACCTCTTCATTCTTAGGTACACCTCTTCATTTTTGAAGGGAATCTTAGAATGGCTTGGGTAGGAATGGACCTCAAAGATCATCTAGTTCCAACCAAGTAAAGAGATTGATTATTTTCTTGTGCCGCTGATGTATAGTTTTCACTTCTCTGGAAAAAGAATTGGATTAAAAAACTTAAGGAAAATGCATGCATGAGTCACAATGTGTATTCATCTCTCTCTCTTTCCTGTCTTATACTTAGGTCATATTCTTTAAATCTGCTTCCTTCATTCTATCACACAAGGTCTCTTTGAATGTTTTCAAAAACCTGCTATATTCGTACTTGTATTTCTTTTGAAACCAAGTGACTGTGCTTTCACATATGTGCAGTATGATCTCATTTGCTATTGGAATGTGGTGGATTTTAAAAGTTGGTGGCAGTATTTTCATCCTTTATAAGAGGGGAAATGGACTTTCAGAAATTTCTACTTGACATAATGGAAGTACTTGTTAGAGTAACTGAAAAAGTGCAACTATAAGACTGACTACTATCAGTTGGATCATTTTATAGTGGTCCATGCTAGGTAAAATAAGCTTTTCTATGAGCAACTTACATGAAGAATAAACTCCCTGTCAAATAGACACCTGTGTTCATGACACTGAATGCACCAGGTTTTTAACTGGCTTGTTCAAGTCAATTCTATATCATTTATTTCCAACCGGGAATTAATGCATCTTATAGACATGCCAACTCATCAGAAGCATATGTTTGGCACTATTACTAATATCAAAAATTGAGGACTAATAATGTACTGTACACATTTGGACACAACAAGAAATGCCAGGCTCTAGGCTGCATCTAGCTGTTCCTCCCAGTGTGGCAGGCAGATCTGGAAAAAAAATTTTCTCTTCCCTTGCTGGTTTAGCTTGACGGGTAAAAATAATTGGGAACATTATTTTCTAGATAATCTTTCATTGTTTTTTATCACATTTGACTTTCAGTCTCTTTGACTTACCTATCTCTTCAAGACTTACCTGCATTCCCTGCTTGGTTGCCTTTCTGGTTTTATAGGGTTCTTTTTTTTTTTTTTTTTTTTTTTTCTTTTGCAGTGAAGCCAGATAGAAAGCTGCAGCATTGTGCCATAGAGGGTGAAGTGTTGACCTCCTCTTCTCAATCAAAGTAAAACTTAGGATCCTCAGCACTTTATCACCTGTACTTTATCATCATTCCTTAGCCATCATTTTTCGGACTGTTACTTAAAATTGAAAAGGCCAGACTTGTTTTGGTATGCAAACCTGGTAACATAAAAGGCATAACATAAAATCTTTTTGTTATTATTGTACTATGTTATGCAATTATTTTGTTACTGAAAATTATTTGGACAGAAAAATTAGTTGTACATGTTACCATTAAAGCCTGTCAACTATCATAAGAACATACCAGTGATATGTGGCTGGTGACCTGCCCACAGCAGAGGGAGTGAAACTAGATGATCTATGAGGTCTTTCTCAACCCAGGCCATTCTATGATTCTGTGACATGCTGTACAAAGTGAAGTGATACAACTCAAAAGTTGTTTCTTTTTCTCTCAGAATTCACATTGTGCCTGCTTCCCTTCATTTCTGTTTTAGTTTGCTTTAAACATTATGTACAAAGTAACAGGAGGTATTAAAGGAATGAATGTAGGGGCTTGTCTGTGATGCTAACAAAATGACTGCAATTGTACTGGTCTTCATGGTCTTTAGTTTTCTTTAAGAACTGTAGTACACAAACTGCAAGAGGATTGGAAATTATTACCACATGCCTCATTCTAGGGCTTTTTGTGGGTGTTTAAATTTTCTGAACAAAAGTTACTAAGCACTTGAAAACGAAGGTTGAAATTTCGAGCTCAGTGTAGACTTCACTGCATAATATTTTATACATCTTTAAAGAGAGCTTAGTACTGCATGTGTTCTTCACACTTCTCAGCCTTTTTCATTGAACTATGAATTTTCAAGAGCAAAATTGGTATAATCAAGTTGTACAATCATGTTCTCTGTTCAAGTGATTGGCCCTGTAGTTTTCATACTTCAAAGAATGTCCTCAATTAACCGTAGGAATGTAGCTTTTTCTGTTTTTTTTTTGTTTTGTTTCTTGCTTTTGCAATTGTATAGTTTTTACAACCCAGCAACAGCCCTATGGGCTGGATAAGCTAGCAAGGATGCTAAACATCCACAGGTCATTTATTTCACATCTCTCATGGAAATGAGATAGAAAGCCTGGAGCACAGAAATTCTAAAAGAATTGTGTCAGAAACTAAGTAGAAATAAAGTTGGTGTTATTCTTCTCTATTCATCTACAATGATCACAGTCACACAGTGGTTGAGATTGGAAGGAGTTTCTAGAGATTATCAAACCTTGCCCTGACAGGAGTACCCATAGCTAGTTCCCATGCCTGTGTCCAGGTGCCTTTTGGACCTCCCCAGGGAGAGGACGACCCCTCAGTTCTCTGGTCCCTGTGCTGATGCTTTGGCACCTGCTCAGTGCAGCAGCTCTGTGTGATGGGCAGGGGGGAGCTCCTGGGCTCCAGGTTGTGTTCACTGCTTCTGGGCCTGGCCCTGGGCACCTCTGAGCTGGGCTTGGCTTCCTCCCCTTGCACCCCAGTATTTCCACATTTTTTGGTACTTAAGGTTCCAGCTATACATAATGCTGCTTGGCATTGAAACAGGATGCATCCCACAGAGGTCTTCTGTCCACAGCCATTCCTTCAAGCCTGCTGTGGAATCATAAAGACATAGAATACTTAGAGTTGGAAGGGACCTTTCAAAGATCATCTAGTCCAACTGCCCTTCAGTGAACAGATAAGCAAGGTTCACATTGTTTCTAGGGACGTAGATATAAGCCACCACAGAGTGTAGCAGAAGAGCTGCAATTAGATCAATGGATGTCGCTGATAATGCGTTTGCAAGCTGATAAAAGTACTGTAACTAGCCAATAATTTGACACTTAAATGTCATGGAAATGAAGCCACTCCTCTTGTGAGGAATCAAAGTGCAAGTTGCTATATATGGCCTTAAATGTGACGATCGTAACAATTTTTTGTTTTGTATATCTAAAAGTAATTGATGCAATAAGATAAATGCTAATACTATCTTCACATGTACTCAACAATCCATTACTCCATTAATTCCTCTTATCTCTCCACTACTTCAGATTGAGGATTTCAATGAGTGCAGCACTTTTGTTAGAAGTACTGTTCTCTGGTGCCGTATATTTTATTTCTGTACTAAAATCTTGCATGTTATTAAGTGACCTTTTAATAGGTGCATAATACAGCCACATCCAATTGTGGTTAATGAATCATTAGCCAAAGAGGTGACTGTGACTGTGACTGAGTTCCAAAGGAGACATAGTAATATAAAGAGATGCCACTGGAATAGTCAGTTGTCATAGACACAGTATAATTTTTGAGATTCCTGAGGAAAATTTCAGACATTTCATTTTTGAGGTAGTATTTTTTAATAGATCTCAATTCTGAAGAAGTGTTTGGCTCACTAATGTTTTTTTTGTTTTGTTTTTAAAAAAGGGAACCCAAAATGATAGCAGGGTATTTCTCTGTCCTAATTTTGGAACCGCGTGAAATTTCAGAGCTGCTGTAAAGGACAAAACCTTGAACTGAAATGTTTATCTGCTAGTCCTTCTGCTGGCCTACACCTTGGGGCTTTCAGTAGATTTGATACCAAAGGTTAAGGTATTATAAGGAAGCCAGTGGATCTTCAGTTAATGTAACACAATCCTCTCATCTTGTCCTTCTTGTTTTCCTTCCAATCCTTTACTTTTGCCAATTGCCTGTTTCTGTCCCCAGTCACCATTCTGTGCCAAAATACCAATAAAACTTATGAATTGTACGTCAAGCAAATGTAATTAAATGCATTTGAACTTGAAGGAAAACTACTGAAAATATACAAGCTTTCATTCTTTATGGACTGGAAATTTAGTGAGGAAAAACAATTTTATATCTTTAGAAGTGATGATTCTGGAAGTTAATTTTCAGATTTTAGCTTGTGTTAATTTTATTTAGGATTGTCTTATCGCTCTCTACTAACCATTCTGTGTACTCCTCCTTCAAATGCATCCTTTGGCCAAAGAATTTGTAGCTATTACATCATCAGCTGTATCCTGTGATAATTACTCCACTTTTTTCTCCTTCCTGATATAGTATCAAGGCACTCTAAATTCTTTTAAAATCAATGTGTTTACAAAATTACTGCTCATTTTAAGCCTGAATTTCTTGTGCGTTTTTCTTTTACATCATTTTACATCACAATCTGTGGTGTTCCTTGGTTTTTCTTTTTTTTTCTTCCAGATGTAAAAGTTTTGTCTTTTTACAGCAGGATTGTCACGTTCCTGTGAGCTCCCAAATAACATCTGGTTCAGAAGTTCTTTTCTTCACTCTGACAAATCTTCTGAGCTGATGTGTTTTTTTATAACAGAAAAGGGCAGTAATCAGCAGGTCACGTGTTCTGGTTCTGTTTTCTTGTTTTCAAGAAAATGTTTTTGGTTAACAGGCTATTGTCTGCTTTAATCAGCTGGTTATATATCGAGTTGCATAACACTGAGTGAAATGTTATTCATTCTATGGAAAATCACAGTCAAGTAACAGTTTCTTCTATAAACCTGGCAGTCTGGCCTTCACATTTAATGACTTATTGTTCACTGAAGTGGTGGCAAATCCTTAAGAAATGGATATTTTGGATATTCTGTATGAGTCAACTTGCAAATACCACTATGAAGAATAGCAGTGAGTCAGCCACTTTTCCAGTGTGTTTTATGACCATCAGCAGAAAGCTAAAGATTCAGTGGTTGCGTATTAAGATTATATTTGAATATAATATATATGAAGATCATGTTTCCCCATCACACTACCCACTACTCTATAGAACATTATCTTCACTAATGTCCTTGTCAACAGTTGCGGTAGTTTATATGATGTATATTTTATGATGATATCCTATGTGAGTATATGATAAAGCCACTGTGCACCCTCTGTATGAGATAATACTTCTAGCGGCACAGCCTATGAACACTCTGCAAGAAGCTTATTTAGCCAGAAAATGAGCGTGTGTAATCATGCATGCAATTTCACAGAGGGGAAGCTTATGTTGGGTTACTGCATTTCCATTTATGCAGGGTGGAACTATCAGAAAGATAATTGTTTCATCAAAAAAATGTACTGTATGTTGGATCCATTAAAGTTCTACTTCCATCCACAGAGTGTGGCCCACTTGATATTCATAAATCCCTTATTAACACTTACAATTACATTTTATACTACTCATATCTCATTTTTAATTTCTTGAGGTTTTTCGTTGCTTGTCCTTGTAAATTTGTTTACTGCGGTATTAATTTAGCAAATCTCGTACATGATACAGAGGAACTTTATAAAGCCATGATCAGAGACTTTTTATTGAGTTTTGCTCTTGTTTGACACATTTGCTTTTTAAATAACTAAATCTGTATATTTAATACAATTGTTTGACTTCAGTAGACTTCTAAGTTTTAATGCTCTATGTTTAACGAACATCCTATCTTGTTATAAGGTATGCAAATTAAAAAAAAAAACATAAAGTTTTCCATGTTGAGAAAGACAGTACATTTTGTTCACTGTATTAATCAATTCTGATTATTCACCTTAGCCCTGAATCTCTGTTTTATGACAAAACTCATATATTCCTGTTACTTTTCCTTTTAGAGGGAGATCTTTTAGTGGTTCCTTTCACATTTCCATACCCCATTCATCACTTCTCCCACACCCCCAAGAAAATATTTTATCAGGTTATTTAGTTCTGGTCTTAAGTGAAACTAGAAACTATATTCTGCACTTATTTCTCATGTTAGGAATTGCATTAAATTGTATTCCAAGCACAATTTGTATTCTAAAATTGGTTCTGTCTAGAGATGAGAAGTGTACCATAGCTCACTTTTTATCAGGTATTTCTGTTTGAAAAGTCCACGCAAGGAAACATGAGC
Source organism: Perdix hodgsoniae (assembly GCA_035772895.1). NCBI lineage: Eukaryota > Metazoa > Chordata > Aves > Galliformes > Phasianidae > Perdix > Perdix hodgsoniae. The sequence continues at coordinate 1,760,276 of JAPSGF010000093.1, read as the reverse complement.
CAGCTGATCAATTCCCATGCATGTGGTAGCAAGTCAGCCCATCTGCATGTTTAGGGGTGGGAATATGTGGTGTGAAACAAGTGGAGAAAATAAAACTACTAGTCCTCATAGTCTTGCTTTACTTTCCTGAGCGCGCATCCAAAACAAAGAAACTTGAAGCCTCATCCTTTCAAGGTAGATGATAATACTGTGTAAAAAATGTTAGCGTAATTTAGTTCTAGTAAAAATCAGACCTACTTTTGCCTTGTTTCCTAAATGGCTGAAAGGGAAAAAAAAAACATTCCTAGATATGACAGATGAGCAATCTCCTTCCCTCTTCAAAGGAGAAGATAGCTAACAAAAAGTATTGCATTTGGAGAGTTCTGTAGGTGTTCAAAATTTATAGAGCTTAAAGGAGATGTTGCTATCATTGTGAGATCTTTTTTGAGGTGTTATAGTGTTGAAATGATCATATGTCAATGTGCTTTGAAGTAATTTTATTGTAAAATGCTATTACTCCATAGGCTTTTACCAGTGTTTGCTTTTTATTTCAGAAAGATTTTTATGTCTAAGTTGCTGGTTTAGGATCTGTATTGTATAAGGCAATAATGTGTTACTTATTATAGTTTGATATAAGAGATGGAAATTTGAATATTCTTTTCAAACCAGAAACAGTTGCTCACTAGACTTCTAGAATAGACTGTGGAGACTGTGTAAAGACATACTATGTAAAAGCAGTTGCTCTGGGAGAGCCTCTACTCTATGTGTTTACTTGCTTTACTCATGATGACAGCTTTTTTTTACTGCATGGGTGGAAAAAAAAAATTGGGAAAAGATCCTATAAGCTTTAAAGTGGTTTTCATTTATTGTTCACTCTGGGATTTCTGCAGGAGAGAGATGGATTAGGAGAAGTGAGGCTGTGTTCAGGAAAACATTTGAAATGACCGTATAATCTAAATCAATTGTAGACTCAGAGTGGTTTGGGTTGGAACCAACCTTAGAGCCCATCCAGTCCCAACCTCTGCCATTGGCTGTTTGCCCCCATATCAGATGGTGATGTCTGATCTGGCCTTGAGCACCTCCAGGGATGGGGTATTCACAGCTCTTCTGGGCAACCATCCTCACCTTCTCATGGAGCAGCCTTTTCTTTCTTTTGTTCCTTTACCTTGCTCGTTAGGGGGTGCAAGACATGGAGGTACTTGGTGACTTTGAAAAAAAATCTATAAATTACTGCACAAATAATAAAAAAAAAAAAGAGTAATAATTGGTCTAGAAATCGTAGAACCTTTATTGATGTCCTTTATCACAAACATGTAGCAGAATCCATAAATCTAGAGTGCTTAACTGGAACAAGTGGGAAGCTGTAAATTCATGCAAATTTATAACCACTTGAAAACAGGATTAGTTGTAGATTGTCTCAAGTACTCACTATGTATTTCTTTGTTTATGAGCTGATAGTATTTCAATTCTCTACTTCCTTGTTCTGACAAGTTTGTATTGTTAGAAATACTGTGGCTAAGAAGGTACCTTTCTGATTTATTTTGTGGTTTCTCATAATTCTATTGCATGACTATGGGATTTACTGCAGGCAATATGCTGGTTCATCCTTATTTGATTTATGAAAACAATTTAAACTTCTGTTAATCCTATTGTGTTTGTTTTACCTTAAGTATATTTTTAAGTGCCATCCTGACTACAGATATTTTCTTGAGATGTCTCCTTCGCAGGAAGTGCTGCTTTTGGTTCCTTGTTTCTTTCTTTCTAGCTCTTGCTGAAAAGTAATTTGCATCTAAACCAAAATTAAAAAAAAATTAAAAAACAAAGAATTTTAGTTTTATATTCTTCAGATATCTTTAGAGTTAACTTAAAGCAAGTATTCTTTTATAAATTGCCTCCTTCAGGTATAAGTAAAATCAATACACTTGTAGAAAATGTGCAAATGTGTACTGGAAATCTTGCAAAGGAACTTTATAGGTAAAGGTCTTTTTTTTTTAATATATATATGCATTTGTATTAGGACGTAGACTCTAACTTTGAAATTCAAATTTTCTAGATATTAGGATAAAAATTAGCTGTCTGGAAGCTGCAATAGGCAGTTGAAAAATGCTGCAGTGGTAGGGGTATTTATTGCCACACACTGTCACTGCATGAGTAGTTTTTTACATGACTCGCACAGCCACTCTAAACCATCTTTGCATTTGAATTGAATGCAGTAATAGGTTCTGGATATATTTATTACTGTTTGTTTAATGTGTTGGTGGAGCTGAATGACCCATTTGATTGGCAGTGTTTAAAAAGGTTTTCAGATGGGAGTATGCTGTTTAGTACTCCGGTAGACAAATACTTTTTCAGTGGCAAAAAAAAAAATAATAATCTTGTTTCTACTGAAGTTTACTTCAAACTTTCCAGTGTACCCTGAAACACACTGAGGAAGGAATTATCAGAGCTGTGATAGAGCCAACGTTCTCAAGGACAGTTGCTTCAATAAGCACCTAATGCTTGTAAGGAGAAATGGGTAAGTTGGGCTGAGTTGCAGTTTGCAAGGATTTGGTGCACACATAGGGATCTTAAGGGTTCCTTCCAGCCCAAACCATTCTATGACTCTATGGATGCCTACTATGTTTCAGATTGTCTGGCTAGAGCTGGAGCTGTGAGCGTCTTGGTAGACAAGTTGAGAATTGAAACAACCTAGCCAAGTTGCAGATGATAATCCAAAAATATAGAATGTAACTCGTTAGAGGTAATTAAAAAGCTCTACACTTGGCCAGAGGTAACTAGCTGCATAAATACAGATTAGTGACCTGCCATACTTAAGGAGGTGAGGGATGGCAGTGGATCATAGCTAACCATAAGCAAAAAGTGTCAAGATTCACTTAACAGGCATTCACTAAATTCAGTTATAGAACAGAACTTCAGCTTCCTGAAAAGCAACCCTATAGTGCTTCTCAGTGCTAAGTAAAGTAGGGTGAAATATGATGTCCAGTCTAAGTGCCACACTTGAGGGAAGTCTTGAACAGCCTCAGGCTGTCTAGATAAGAGCAAGAACTGTGATCAGAAGGCTAGAAAGTGGGACCTTCTGTGAAAGATAAGATAAACTGGAGCTGTTATTCTAAGGAAAGAAGACAAATGTGGGGTTGTAACAGTTCTAAAATACATTAAGAAGGAACAGAACAACTCTTTCTTTGTGCCTGTAGTGGATAGAATGAGAAATAACAGCCTTAAATTGCAAAGGAAGAGATTCCTGTTAGATAATAGAAAAAGCTCTTTAGTTCTAAGAGTAGTGAAGCACTGAAATACGATTTCCCAAGGAAGTCATGCAATCCACCACTACTCAAAGTCTTCAGAATAATTGGATAAAGGCTCTCCTGTATCCTTGTCAGGAATAGCAGAGGTAAAAGTGATTCTGTTTTGTGATGAGATGGCTTGGAAACTCTTTTTGAGGACCTTTCCATGCATGTATGGCAGGATGATTTTTTTTTCCCATTTTTTTCTTTTATATTAACTCTGCATTGTTGACCATCAGTGAGTAGTGTCATCTGTCATGTAAAGCATTGTTCACAGCATCTTTCACCTTTTCTGAGTAGTGGCAACTTTGTGCATTTTCTTGCTTTTTCCCTTCAGTGTACACACATTAATATTTCCACTATTGAAGTTTATGCATAACTGGACCATTAAAGGTAGCAAGTATCCTTAGTGCTTCTTTGTGGTCAGCTTTACTTTTGCTTAATTTCATTAGCACTGAATTTTAGTTACGCATACTGTATCATTTATTTCTTTATTACTTTATATATCAAACATGATTGTTTTCTAATTCTCTGGCATCTTTTCTCTTTTGTTCTATGTATATCCTTCACTATATTTGAAGTCTGAAGGGTTTCAGTTAAAAATCTGAAACAGGCCAAGGGAGAATTAAGAAAACTAATAAAGCTCTCTGATCAGAGGTTGCTTGGCATGTAAGAGCTTGGGTTGGGAAACTTAGCTGTTATGCTTTAATTATTTCTGCTATTTAATTACATTATTCTGAGGTTTGTGAATGGCTGTGACTACAATCTGAGCAATTTCCTCGGGAGAGGGAAAAGAGGATTCGAATGATCTCAAGGCATAATATTAATATATTTGTCTTACAGAAAGCAGGAAAGGTCACAATGCTGTTCTGATCTTTCTCTCACTTCAATTCTCGTGACATTTTCCTTGAGTATATCCAGATTCTACTGTTCCAAGTCAATTGTAACATTTCTATTAAGTGTTGGGATTGGGATCAAGGACTGGGTCAAGAGTAAACAGCCACAAGCTTTGTCCTATCTCAGAGATTGATAATCAGAATTAATGAGCGGTCAGATTTCTCTAAATATTGTCAGGGTCTACGGTGTTTTGCCTCTTTCTGTGAAAATTTTCTGTTATCTCTTGGAAAAGCTACTCCAGTCTCTCTATTAAGGACAAACAGGGAATGTGTTATGTGTGCGTGTGTAAAAGTGGGTTTTCATTTCTGTTATTGTAACTAAGTGCAAAGTTTCAGGTCAGCACTCAGGCATCTTTTTCTGCTGGCAACTTACTTCACTTAGCCTAGAAGAGCCCAATATTCTTTGTAGGGAAGTTCTGGCTTCCTCCCAGATAGTCCTCAAATTTGAGACTAATAAGCGACTTCACGCCTTCTTCAAAAGTGGGGCATTTATCAGCCAGAGATAAATCAGCAGATTTTCTTCCTTTGCTAACAGGATTTTAAATGGGGGCTTTTATCTCTGAGTGCAAGCTGTGCCCCCAAGTCATAGCAAGGTGAGGTTGTGATTCATTGCAAACTGCTCAGGCATTAGCACCATATGCCTAATGAATAATGGCATCTATTTGGGCTTCAGCATCTTCTAGCGTCTGCTGTTGTGGATCAGAGATCTGCTGTGCCATGTGCTGTACAAGCTCACAACAGAGTGACCATTCATATTTCCAAGAGCTTTTTGCTCACTTAGTCTTTGCTGCTTTCCTGTTTTGTTACTTCATTTTACATCTATCTTTAAAAGCTCCCTATGCTGAATTTAAGAAAGCTGTTCAGGAATGGATTGTCTGAAAAAAAGGCAAGACTGCTACAGAGGCTATGGTTGTGTGTGTCTGTTTTCAAATACATTGCAATGAAGGGGGGAAATACGTCCTTCAAAGCACATCCATACTTAAATAAAAATTATTTTGTCTTCAGAAGGCTGGTACATGTGAATTCTTGCCCAGCACTTTTCTTGTGCCAACATTAAGAAAGGAGAGAAAAACAAACAAAACAAAACAAAAAACAAACACACCAATTTTCATTTCATAACCAGTTGTATTAAAGAGATCATAACAATTACATACTAGCTGCTTGAATTTATATTCCAGCCAAAAATATTCAACAAATGCAGAATGGATTTCTATGGTAATTTGTTAAGGTTCTCTAACTCAATATCCTTTCTGTGAGTTCAATTTTACTTAAGAACTAAAAGCGGTTATTTAAGCCTCTTGAACACCTTGATTCCACCTGCAGTTGCCTATGTGTTTAGATTTGGTTATTTAGATTTAGGCTTAGAGGTTGGTTGTTGGTGCCAGATACTGGAAATATGCAAATCTGAGTGCAGATTCGCTTTGTAAAAGAGAATGTGTCATTTGCAGGCATATTCTGCCTCACTTGGAGGCAAAGTTATTTGTTTGCCACTGTTTTTCATGTTGTGTTATCAATTTCGATTTGATATTTCACTTAATTTTTTTCATTGATCTACTTTATAGAATCATAGAATGGCTTGGGGTTGGAAGGGGCCCCAAGGATCATCAAGTTCCAACTCCCCTGCCACATGCAGGGCCACCAACCTCCACATCTGGCACTTGCCCAGGCTGCTCAGGGCTCCATCCAACCTGGTTGTTGAACACCTCAATGAGACGGAGCACCTACTGCCTCTCAGGGCAGCCTGTTCCAGCACCTCACCACTCTCATAATCAAGAACTTCCCCCAACATTCAATCTAAACCTTTCTTCCTTAAGCTTAAAACCATTCCCTCTTGTCCTATCACTGTCAATATCATTAAAAATATATATATATGAATGCACAAAACTGTCTGTGGGCACCCAAACAAGTCCCCCAACTTTTAGGAGAGGATAAATATACCAATGGCTATTACAGTACTCAGTAGCTACTAGCTCTTCTGACAATCTGTATTTACAGAGACAGTTCATCCGATGCTGAAGAATCTCTGGGTGTTAACTTTAGTTGGTTTTGTTACTTGAAAAGTGAAACCTTTCTTGCTGATTGTTTTCTTATTAATCTGTTTCCACATGCTTAGTATTCACAGATATGGACGAATCTTGCAAATTGTTAAAAGCAACAATGAACCATGAATATGCAGTGGAATACTGGATAAGAGAATGACACTGAGAAAATGTAGATCTTCCTAATTGTTTTTAAATGGCACATTGATCTATTTATCTTCCTGAAAACAAATGTTTCCTGTTACCCAGTATTTATAATCTCTTTCTTAATTTCTGGTAAATACTTTGAAGAAAGACCCTTGTTTTCTTTCAACCCCTTCTCCTAAATTTTTGATATTTTCAAGATGTTAGTCGAGTTTTACACTGTTTCTTGTTAACTCACAACTAGATGGTTTAATCAAAGCTACCTTACTCTTTTGCAAATTAATATTTTTAATAACTTCGGTTATTTCTGAGTAGACACTCTGCTGAAGACCTGTGTGTCCATCTGCTGGGAAGAGTGCAGTGAGATTTTTTTCTATGTGACCTTGAAGGGGTAGATTAGCTCTCCACAGTTCATGATAAATTATATATATATATACATTCATACAAATGTATTTATTTCTGGACGTTGTTTACCTACTTTAGAAACAATATAACCACCCAGCTGAAAAAATGTTCTTAGGGATATGAACTGAAGTGTACTTCTACTTGAAAGCATGTGAATTGCAAGGAAATCCTAATTTGGGGCTTTTCAGAGAGCTGATAGTTTTATTCGATTGAAATAATTGCACTGAGCAGTCTACTGTTCCTTCAGAGTGGTGGTTTGACATAAGGTAAAACACAGGGCTTAACTGAAATGTTCTCATATAGTCTGACCTAATTAAATCTACTCTTGCAAAAGAATTTAGAGGACCAGCTCGCGTAGAGTTGAGCAAACTTTTCAGATGGGTACACCAGAGTATGCATTCAGTATTTTTCCTTCCAGTTCAGATAGTTAAAAATAAAGTGTTAGACATGTGCTTCTATGTATCATACTCCCACAGCTACTTCTAAAACCTCTTTCCACCTTTCTGACAGTTTGTCAACAGAGTGAATCATGTTTATTTGGCCTAGAATTTCTTGGAAAACTTGTTCGCGTAACAAAGGGATTTTAATAGTAGATATTTTGACTGAGGCATTGTACCAAATATGTTGAATTTGAAAGGCTGATGCCAAATCTTCGATATGAAAGGATTAGATTAGATTAGAAAAGATTTCCTCCTTCGAAGGAAATACCTTCTCGTTAGAGCTTCATCATGAAAATTATATAGTGAAAGGGTCTGAAGAAGTTAGAGAACTTGAGACCAAATATAGTAATGCTGAAGTGAACCAAAAGACTAAAACCAACTTGTAGTCAAACACTGCTTTAACTCTTAAATGTGCCATTATAATTGATACAGATAATCTGAATTTGTTGACCTGTATTATATGTAAGAAAATTAATTTGTTCCTCCTACGATTTTATTTTGAATTTTAAGCTGATTGAGGAAAATTGCCTTGAAGGTGTCAATGATGCACAAGTGGGGTGGAAGAAGTGCAAGATCATCATTTTAGGTAGTTACAGACTAAGCAGTATCTAAGCTTTGAAATAATACAATTGATCTTTGCATAATAGCTCTTATTTATGCTGAGTAACATTACATTATGCTGTATATTATGCTATTCATAGTCAGACAAGACACTGAAGTGAAATATGCTTGACAAATTCACAGTAATTAGCCATAGAGTTTGTACTAGCTTAACAGTTTCTGAATAAAACCATTTATTTCACTGAGTAAAGTTGAAGTTGAGTGTGGATATGATCTGTTGGTACAGCAGGATCTGCAGTTGCAAGTGATGGGCTGCCCAAAACAGCCCTGATGCAGAGCACAAATCAGCTGAGCTTGTGGAAGAGGATGTTCAGCAATCAACAATGGTTCAGGCAATAAGTCTAGTACAGATCTGGCCTCAGGTAAAGTTAAATAATAATCCAACTAGGATTTAACTGGTTTAAACTAGGCTTTTTTATCTCTTTTATGCGTTTTCCCAAGAACCTCTGGTGACACCTCCCAGTCTGCATCTTTTACCAATAAAAATGTTATTGGTTTCACTTAAAGGCTCGTAGTTCTGTTATGCTTGTGGATAATTCCTGTAAGTAAAAATTTATTCAGTTTATGTTCTAACATATATCTTAGTGAAATTGATGGTGAGTGAGTGACGTGGGGTTAGATTTTATTGGGATTTTATAGCATAATCACTTTTTATTAGCTCTTTCCAGAATGTACGTTGGTAAACCTTTTTAAGGGAGTATTTTCTGTAACAGTGCAGTGCTGTGTGCTTCATAGGAAGGTGGAAGGGTAAATAAGTTTTGGTCCTTCCCTGACGATATTCATATACTTCTGGCTAAAATGAGCAAGCAATTATTTAGATTAAGTCTGGGAGATTACTTATTTATTATATGTAACTAAAATCAAATAATACGATTAAGATAAATTTATTATTTTGTTTCATCATATCTAAATGTACCCAACAATGTCCAACCCAAGTATAAATAAACTCTTTGGAAAAGCAGTTAGATAAGTACATGTCACAATCTATAATCTTTCAAGTGGCAGAAAGGACTCTAAACTTTGATTATTTTTACTAACTGTTGATCTTTTGCTCTAACTTTTACTATAGTGCTTACACAATTATTCCCTTCGTGCATGTTAATCTTAATATTTGTCATTGATTTCTTTTATGTTATACTGCAGACAGCATTTTTCTTTATAAGCTGCTATGCATTCCTTGTGTTAACTGACTAAATTTTTCCCTATCACGTGTTCAAGTACATTTATTTGCAATTATTTGATATTTTACAGGTCAAACCTTGTTTTTTTTTTTTTTTTTTTTTTTTTTTTTTTTCCTGCATAGAGGTTTATGAGTTTAGACTGACTCATATGTTGCTCTGATGTAGAAACTAACCTGTATCCTCAAAGACTACATTGGGTTGCTTTCAATATCTCCTGCAGTATTTAGGAAGAAGTATGATTTTTTTACTTGAGAAGTACTTAGCTACAGATGAAAGTTATGCTATGGAACAGTTACGTTCTATTCTGGAACAGTCATGTTAGACTTTTTGGCATTTTGGGAAGGCTTTTCATTTTATAATTAAAGAAAACATAGTTTAGAAATGCTTGTTAGGAAGGTGACTGGAGAAAATCTACTTTTTATTTTTAGCAGTAATATTCGACTGAGATAATTGGTGTAAAAATGTAGTATGGAATTATACACTGCTCAGGATGACATCTTTGTTAAATAGCTTGTTGTTAAAAAATACAGCCTGAAGTCTACATACTTTAATATTAAATAATACATTTATTCTCTATTAAAAAGCTTATTTTGTGTGCCTTTATAACCTGTGCCAGAATGAGTCGAAAACTGACTTAATGTTACTTTCTGTGTTGCAGACATAACACCTTTTCTTTGGCACCTGCTGTTCTGTTCTGCCAATTGCCACTTACTGCTGGGAATATATATATGTATATATCTTCTTGTACATTTCTAAGGCTTTTATTGGCTGCCATTGCCAGTTAGGGTTATTTTTCCATAAATTTGTAGTTCTGTACTTTCTTTCTCCATATGGTTAAGTTTAAACCAAAGCCATTGTTACTGCGCTGCTCTTCAGAAAATCAGTGCCAACAGTGTTAAGGGTAAGAGAGAGTGGATTTGGAAGAAGTATTCCATTTGTAGCAGGAGTGGCAAAGAATTCCATTTTCTTTATCAGCAGGGAAAATAGAACACAATCCAACTGTAAGGTAGGCAGACAAATGCCTAGCACTGGGGTGATTAACCAGGTTCAGGTACCATATGCAGCAGGATAATTAGTTGTATTACTCATGATACGTTTGTTGAAACAAAGAAAAAAATATGCTGATTTCAACCCAACCAGATCTGTGTGTGGAATGTGTGGGACATAAGAAGCTGTTGGATCTGTGTGGGATGATGTTATTGCTCTGTGTTCTTCTGATTAAAAAAAAATCAAGAACAGCAGAAGTGATACAGAAATGGTTTATCTTCCTAGCACATTCTGAGAGAAAGCCAAGGAGATGATGTTAGAATCACAGACTGGCCTGGATTGGAAGGGACCTCAAGGATCATGAATCTCCAACCCCTCTGCCACAGGCAGGACCATCAACCTCTCCATTTAATAGCAGACCAGGCTGCCCAGGGCCCCATCCAATCTAGCCTTGAACACCTCCAGGGATAGGGCATCTACAACCTCTCTGGGCAGCCTGAAAAGACTTGTTAGAAAGGACTTGCTTCTAGGTTGACTAAAATCAGATTCTGTAGATGTTCTTTTTCCATATCTCAAATTCTATCTCTAAATAGGCTATTTGAATTAGCAGTCTCAACTGCCGTGGCAGGTCCCCAAAAGATAAAATTATAAAATTAGATGTTTGTGTGCCAACGCAGAACAGGACCTTTTAACACAGTGAATACAGTCTCCTAGACCATAATGGCAGCCCACAGCCCTAATGGGTGAGATTGCTGATCTGTAATAGAAGATAAGCAGATATATATACATATGTGTATGTGTATATAATATCAGACACACCAGCAGTGAATTGGATATGGTGCTCAGGGACATCCTTTAGTAAAGGGCTGTTAAGTAGTATGGTTACATTGCAGATGGACTTGATAATCTCTGTAAGGTCTTTTGCAAACTGAGCAATTCTATGGTTCTATCAATCTTATTTTAATTGGATGATATTAACTGGAAAGCTCAATTAAAAAAAAAAAAAAAAAAAAAAAAAAAAAAGAAAAAAAAAAGAGAGAAGTAACATATAAGCTTCCAACAAGCTCCTTCATGTTTCTCAGACTATTTTTTTCTAATTACACGGTTACCTTCAGTTTTGTAAGACTGATTTCTTTCTTGGAACATTACGTAAAAAGCACACAAAAGAGAAAAATCAGCTGCTTTGTCAAGAAGAGGGATCTTGACTGTGGATGAAATACAGAGGTTTTTTTTTTACTGTGATTTGGCAATCATGAGCACACAAGACATGGCTATACTAAAGTAAGTCTCACCAAGATGGACAGGGGGCTGGAGTGCAAAACACAAGGATAGGCTGAGATCTGACTTTGTTCACCATAAGGGAGATTAAGAAGAACTTAATGCTCTCTACAGTTGCCTAATGGGAGATCACAGAGAAGGTAGAACCATGAGCCTTAGTGGAGCCAAAAGCAATAGTATTATAGGGAAGACATATAAAAGAAAAGGAAGCAAGGGGCAGAAGTTGCCAAGATATCTAACTTTTGTCTGGTTGAATCCAGAAATAATTTTAAACCACGCAGGTGGTCAAATGTAAGTTTTGGGCCGAGGATGTGGTGTAGTTTGAGTACTTGTACTCACTTGCAACTTTAATATTACATTTAAACTAGCCTTACTTTGATGCGAAGCTGGATGAGAGTGCTGCAAAAGTTCCTTCCAGCTGAAATATGGTAATACATATAACTTGATTTCTGAATTTTACCCTGGTGAAAGAAATTTCATCTGGCATGGGAAATATGCAGAATTAGGAGCCTGAAAATTTACCGATTATTCTCTGATGTATTTTTGACCAAAAATTTACCATTGCTATATATTTACAATCTCTGAAGGTGTTTTCATTTCTGTTCGTTATGTAAGCGTGACTACAATTGAATAGTGGAGGTGTGGCTATCAGTTCTGCAGTGATTGTATTGAAATTATTTCAGGACTGAAACAATTGGCAAGCTAAAAACGAAAGTCAAAACAGTTATTTCCCTTTGCCTGGATACTTCTATTTGGAGGTTGTCATCACTAGTAAATGAGTGGCTGAATGTGAAATGTACCAGCCCTGATGAATACTCATCATCAAAAATCATATTTAGTTCAATAATTCAAGTATTCCTTTCCCTATGCGAGATACCCAAATCTCTGCATATTGGTGCATCAAATGTTAAAAAATAGATGATAATGTTGTGGGAAGAAAACAAAAACTGTAATAGTGTAGTCTGTTCTCCTTCAGATCATTGAATCATTTTGTGAAGTTATGGTTTACTTAAGTAAAGTTGTTTTGGAAAAGAACTGAAATAACATGGTACTAACAGCTGCTTTTACCTGTCCAGACTTTACCTTAAATAAGTTTGCGCAGTTGTCTTGGAGAAATGATTTTTTTCCTTTAAAATGGCTATTAAGAAAATTGTTTTCTTAATTTTCCTCAGTTGTTCATTATTTAAAAATGAAAACAAAAAACTTAAGGATTTTTTGCTGGATGAATAAATTAATTTAATTATTCTTCATACTATTGGAAACAGAACTCCAGAAAATAGAGTCATGTCTGTTTCCAGGAGATTTTGATTTTTATCTTTTCTATAAGTAGAATGGAAGATTGGTTTCTTCTGTTTTCTGCTGTTCTTTATGGGAAGGGTTTTCGTTAAGGAAAGATATATTGCTTGTTACAGAGAAACTAGAGTACTAACACTCTGCATGTTTCTGAAATATTTTTCGTCCTTCACTTGCATTACTTTTCATTAACTGAAACTCAAACTCCTGGGAACCATTTTCTTTCTTATTTTACTGATGCGTGAGATCATTTTGAATATTGTTTAGGATTGCTCAGAAACAATATGCTTAGCCTGGGAGAGGTAATCTTCAAGGTCTTATCAATAACTTTCTCTGCTATGAGAATGCTGAGGTGCTGGAACAGGCTGCCCAGAGAGACTGTGGATGCCCCCTACCTGGAGGTGTTCAAGCCAAGGTTGGATGGGCCGTGAGCATCCTGCTCCTAGTATTAGGTATGGAGGTTGGTGGCCTTTCCTGTGGCAGGGGGGTTGGAGATTGATGATCCTTGAGGTCCCTTCCAACCTGGGCCATTCTGTGATTCTGTAGTTACTACTGCAGAGATGCTTTGGAAGTCACCTGCAGGTCCAGTGTCCTTTCCTGTGCCTCCTTCTAGGAAGGCCATCTTCTTTTACTTTCTTATGGTAAATATAAAAGTAGCACTACCTGTCTTTATAGTTGCTTGCTGTGTTGGTTCAGTATCTTATTAAACATGAAATCCTTTGACGTAGTGTTTTTCTAGTACTTTTCCTTAGTCATTGGAAAACCAAAAAAATTAAAGCTGTTATTCTAATTGTGGTGTCCATTAAGGAAAAAAACTTTTTTTTTACTTAGTACAAGTTAAACCATAATTATTAGTGAAAGCCACAGAGATTTACTAAAGTAATTGTCATCTTGTTTTTTTCTCCTAATACAATCTTTTTTCCTGCTTTGCAGTACAGTTCTTTAAAGAGCTAAAAAATAAAGGTATCTTAAAGACGCTAACAGATTTTTATAGCAAAAAGAAGCATCTAAGAAATCACAATATCACAGCAGTTGCAAGGGACCTCTGGAGATTACCCAGTCCTATCTCCTGCTAATAATGCAGGTTCTCCAGAGTAGGTTACACAGGAATGAGTACAGGTGAGTTTGAATATCTCCCGGCAAAGAGACACCAGAACATCTCTGAGCAGATTGTGTCAGTGCTCTGTAACCCTCAAGTAAAGAAGGTTTGCCCTGTGTTCATACGGAACTTTCCTTTTACAGGCAGGAGTGGTACTGGCTTTCCTCTAGCTCTCTGGTACATCTCCCATTCTCCATCACCTTTCAAAGATGATAGAGAATGGTTTGTCAGTCTTTTCTGCCAGCGCTCTCAGCTCCTGTGGATGCATGCTTTCGAGGCCCATAGGTCTGTGTGCACTGAGTTTGCCTAGATGATCACTAACCAGATTCTCATTGACCGAGGGGAAGTCTTCCTTTTCCCAGACTCTGTCTATTGTCTCCAGGGTCTGGGTCCCCCCAGGGACAGTGTTAGCAGTAAAGACTGAAGCAAAGAAGGTTCTCAGTAAGAGTTTTCTCAGTGTCCTCTATTACCAGGGCACCCACGTCATTCAGCAACTGGCCCATGTTTTCCCTAGTTATCCTTTCGTTTTTGACATACTCAAAGCCTTTCTTGTTGTCCCCGACTTCCCTCAGCGGATTTAATTCCAAGTGGGCCTTAGCCTTTCTTTTTTGGCATTCCTGCAGGCCCTCATGTTTCTGTATTCCTCCCAAGTAGCCAGATGTCTTTTCCACATTGAACTAACTTTCTTCTTCCATTTATGATTTTTTGTGAGTTCCTTGCACATCACTGCAGGTCTCCTGCCACCTTTGCCTGATTTCTTACTCTTAGGGATCTGCCTGTCTTGAACTTGGAAGAAGTGGTGCTAGAATGTCAACCAAGTCTTGGTCCTCCTTGCCTTCCAATGCCTCTAATCATGCGATGCCTCCAAGTAGAAGTCAAAGCTGGCTCCCCTGAAGTTCAGGGTAACAATTCTATTATTGCCCTGTTTCTTGCATGTAAGATCCTGAACTCCACTCTCTCATTGCCACTGCATCCAAGGCTGCCCCTAACCTTCACATTCCCAACCAGTCCATCCTTCTTTGTAAGAACAAAGTCCAGTAGCACACCTCTCCTTGGCTTCTCCATTACCTGTGTCAGAAAGTTATATTTCAACATATGACACGAACATCCTGGGTGTGCCCGGGTGGCCAAGAAGGCTAACGGCATCCTGGCTTGCATCAAAAACAGTGTTACTAGCAGGAATAGGGAGGTAATTGTCCCCCTGTACTCTGCACTGGTGAGGCCGCACCTCGAGTATTGTGTTCAGTTTTGGGCCCCTCATTGCAAGAAAGACATTGAGGCCCTGGAACGTGTTCAGAGGAGGGCTACGAAGCTGGTGAGGGGCCTGGAGCACAGGCCTTATGAGGAAAGGCTGAAGGAGCTGGGATTGTTCAGCCTGGAGAAGAGGAGGCTCAGGGGAGACCTTATAGCACTCTATAACTTCCTGAAGGGAGGTTGTGGTGAGCTAGGGGTCGGCCTTTTCTCTCGTGTAGACAGTGATAGAACTAGAGGCAATGGTTTCAAACTGCGCCAGGGCAGATTCAGGCTGGACATTAGGAAATATTACTTCTCGGAAAGGGTGGTCAGGCACTGGAATGCACTGCCCAAGGAGGTGGTGGAGTCACCGAACATGGATGTGTTCAAGAGACGTTTGGATGTTGTGTTGAGGGATAGGATTTAGCTGGGGAGTATTGGTGATGGTTGGACTGGATGATCTTTTAGGTCTTTTCCAAGCTTGATAATTCTGTGATTCTGTGATTCTGTTCCTGGGAGTGTTAATTAGTTAAATATCACTAATTTTAGTTTGTAAAATGTGTGCTATTTAGTGGTAAGGATCATTCATAGCCAATAGTACAACAAGAAGTAAACTAAAAGCAGGAATTTCACAAGTTGCTTATTCTACTGTTTATTGTAGTGTGGTGTGCCCTCCTGTGGTTAAATGAAATATTTTCCTTGAGTGAGTCAGTCATCATTTAAATGTATTTTCTATTCTGCTAAAGAACAGAGGAAAAAAAGACTTACGCCTAAAGACAGGTAGTTTGACACTAAGTAGGTTTTAATGTATTAAATACTTTTCTTTTTCTGTACAAAATGATTTGGTGCTTGAAGGTGAAAAAAAATCGCTAACATTTACTTCTGATTCACCCGTAGTTCAACAATAGATGTGTGCATTTTGTCTTTTTTTTTTTTTTTTGAGGTTTTGATGATCTACTACCCAGTACTTAGGATAAAATGGTTTCATTTCTCATTGTCTAATACTGGTTACTTCAAATATGGAACTTGTTTGCTGATTTTTTCTCTTGCCTAATATATAATTATAGGTTGACCTAGGTAAAGAAGGACCTTACAAGTCGTCTAGTTTCAACACCATGCCATGGGCAGAGTGATCAACCACCAGGTCATGCTGCTCAGGGTCCTGTCTAACCTGGCCTTGAGCACCTCCAGGGATGGGGCATCCACAAGTTCTCTGGGCAGTCTGTCTCAGTGCCTAATCACTCCTCCTATTTTATTCTGAATGCCTTATCTTTTATCATGGAATCATAGAATGGTTTGGATTGGAAGGGACCTTTAAGACCATGTAGTTCCTACCCCCCTGCTTTAGGTAGGAACACCTCCCTTTAGACTAGGTTGCTCACAGCACCATCCAGGCTGGCCTTGAAGAGGGGGCATCCACAGCCTCACTGGGCAGCCTATTCCAATGTCTCATCACCCTCACAGTAAAGGCTGATACCTAATCTGTTCTTTCAGTTGCAAACTATTTCCCCTGTCTTGTCACTACATGCCCTTGTAAAAAGTGAGCCTCTAGCCTGTTACTCAGTTCCCTTCAAATACTAGAAGGCTGCAATGAGATTTCCCCAGAGCCTTCTCTTCTCCATGCTAAACAAGCTCAGCTTCCTCAAATTTTATTTGTAAGAGAGGTGTTTCAGCCCTCTGATCTTTGTGGCACTCCTCTGAACCCAACAACTCCATGTCTTTATTGCATTGGCAGCTCGAGGCCTGGATTCAGTACTGTGGATGGAGCTTCTCTCGGGCAGTGTAGAGGGGGACAGTCTTCTCCCTGTGCTATTGGCCAACCTTCTTTTGATGCCCCAAGGTACTGTTAGCCTTCTGGTGTGCAAGTACATGCTGCTGGCTCACACTAAGTTTTTCATGTGTCAGGGCACCTGAGTCCTTCTCCAGAGGGCTACTCTCAAGTTCTTCTCCCAGTTTGTATACGTATCTTGGATGTTTTGCACTTGGCCTCATTGAACCTCATTAGGTTTAAATGGGCTTACTTTTCAAGCTTGTCCAGATCTCTTTGGATGGCATCCCTGTGACAGTGCTGTATCACCAGTTTGTAGCCTGGTCTTGAAGGGAGGTGAGGTAGTCTTTGCAAAATGCTTGATGGTGTGGGGAGGGGAAGAAGTCACAAATCGTTGAGCTAGAGAGGTGATGACTATGAGCATGTGTGACTCCAGCTATTACAGGAGTTAAGGGAAAGTTTTACGTGAGGTTTTGGGGTGTGCTGCTAGGAGTACTGCTTTTTTTTTATGGAGTGACTGCTTAAGGCAAAAAAAAAACAACAAAAAGCAGGTGTTCAGAGAACAGTCGCTGAAAAAATTTTATTTTAGCCTTCCTTACCTGTATGTAACAAACTTGAAATGATATAAACAGATTACTTCATGTAATGTGAAAAATCAAAAAATGCATGATATAAGCAGCACTTTTTAAGTATGTCCATGTCAATCAAATACCTTGGATGCTTTATAATAAGTTAGTATGGGGCATCTGAGCAGTTTATTATAATTGAAGACTTTCCTAGGTGCTTAATGTTTTGTGGAGATGGATGGATGATCTAATATGTGGTTATAGCTCACATATATCAAAGAGTCTGTGAGATATGACAGATTTTGGTTAAAAATAAAATAATGGGAATCTGCATATTTCATACTGTCTTTGGCAGTTGCATTTGACTGGAAGCAAGACCTTTCTCAGAGTGATTTTCTGTGATTAAACAAAGCACAGTGGGTTAGAAATGCAAAGAATCGTCTTAATGCTTGACTTTTGTCAATTCTGTTTGCACTGAAGTCATTGAATTGATGTTTTAGGAGGTAGGTGAAGCCAATAATTTTGTTGAAGACTGTTATCTCACATTGTTAGCAACCCTGAAGTAATTACAGATTACTTAATTAAGCATTTCTAGCTTGGCGGAAGCTAGAATTACCAAAATTCCTAACAAGATACTAGAATCCTCTATGTAGAAAGAGGGTTTTTCCATCCTTAAGAAAGGTTCTACAATCATAGCAGCATATACATAGACAGTGCCCTGTAATCAATGTCACCATCTGACCTGTAGCATTTGTGAGATGGTCCTGGTCTCAGTGAAGCTACCAGTTGACATATCCACATCAGAAAGCAGCAGTGCTATAAATGACACAAATTGGCACTCCTCTTGTCAGATTTTGTACAGTGGTAGGATCAGCAAATGGAACTGAACAGCAGTTTCTGTGTCTTTAGGGATTTTTTGAGGTAACAGTCAGGGCAACTTGGCTTGGAGGTTTGCAGGAGGAAAATGTATGAGGTGCTGTTTTTGTTGTTGCTTCTTTTTGTTAACAGAACAAGTAATGGGCAATTCCACAGAGAATTAAGAACTTTAAAATGCTTACTGAAGAACTTTACAAGTGCCTTATACAATATTCATTCACATGAGCTTGGATATAAGTCTCTTCCACTGGTGTGAACGCTGATAAGAAGAATATAAATGAACAGTAACAGAGTTGCTATCTCTGAATTACATCCTAAAGGTACAATCCTTTATACAGAATAGAAATATGCAAATTTGTCCAAGAATTTGTGTAAGGCAGTGGAAAAGTGAATCAGAGCAGAATTATCTGTTCTCAGGCTAGGCTGGGTGAAAATGCGCTGGCTTTGATCAGCGTGCCTTGAGTTATCTATGTACTTGGCGTCTGAAAGGTAGGTATGTCACTGGTATTTTTGTAACATCCTCACTAATAATTTATACATTAGAGTATAGTCTGCTTATATATTAGTTCTTCTAAACAGCAGATGTTTGCAAATGCTGAAGGGAACTGGAAGGAGTGCAAAAAGGCTGGGTTAGTGTGGAGAATTACATTGCTCGATGAAAATTCAGATCTCTGTTTTTTACAGAAGAAGAATTTCAGTTTTATGGATTAGGTAGACATCTGGTGCTAATTGTGCAGAGATAATTACAAGACTTAATTATGGAAGTTGTTAGAAAGAAGAAGTTATGATTTATAGACTAAGAGCAGTGGCAAATTACTTTAATTTGATAGAGAACTTTGAAAATATTATTAAAAAAAGGAGTTATATTAAAGACCGAATCATATTTCAGAATGTGTCTTCAAAATGATATTGGTGTAGCAAGGAAAACAAATATTTAAGTGACACGGGATATTAGGCATAGCTGGGGAAAAAAAACCTCAAGTTCGCAGCCCCTCTGTTTTGTATGTAAATGAAGAAGATGTAATTTGTTTAAAGCATTTTATACTGTGTTTTGCTCAGTAATATCTCATGGTTGGAGTAGGATTACCTAATGAGATACTGCTGAGAGCCATATCATAAAGCAACTTTGCAGTATATGCAGAGTTTAGGTTATATAAAGCCAACAGTCCCCCTTGGCTTTACTCCAGTTCTGGATGGTCAACGTGAAGGTCATGAGCAGTGTTCAGATTAGCTCACTCTTTGATTTTGATCTTCCCACAGTTCTTTAGCCCATGGCAACACTTCAGACCAGTGCTTTAGTCCATTTCTCTCATGGAGTATTTTGAAGTCTTTGTTTCTTCCTTCTGTCAAAGAAAACAAATTTTGATTAAACAAACCAAAAAGACCCAAAACCCAACATGCCAAGACAATTTGGAAAATTAAATTATTGCTTTTCCAGACAGCTGTAGTGATTTTTCTCAGGTATGAAACCAACTTCTTTCAGAGAAAGGAGGATTTTTAAAAACAGTGCTCAGGGGGATGGTGATGCCACTAATACTGCCAGAGAAGTAATAAGGCTGCCTTCCACTTGAGTGCATCTTATCTTCAGTAGCAAAAGTGTCCCTATGCTAAAATGTCAGGGCTTTATTTTTTCAGGTCACTGGGTATTTCCAGAAACTTGATGATATATGAGAGTATGAGAAGAGAGGAATAACTCGTAGCTGTTCATATTCAAAGAAATGCCTCTGGTAAGAGCAAGTAATGCTTACTGAAAACAGGAGGGGCAGTGGCAAATAGCAGAATTTCTTCCAGACCATTAGAAGTCTTTCAGAGAGACCCTGATGTTCACTGCACCTCTTGCAACCAAACCATTTAAGTGAATTGTTTTAGAATAATTCAGTTGAAAGGGGAAGTTGGAAGACCATCTAATCCAACTTACTGTCTTGAATCGTTTGCATAATGTACATTTGCATAGCCATGTTACATTTGCCTTCTTTATCAAGAACAAGCAAACAGATAAATGTTATCCACCCTCTGGAAAACCCAACTTTATCTGATGGGTTCATTCAATATTTAAAATTCAATGCTTAAAAATAATAAGGTTGTGGCAAGAAGGTGGGTGATCACTGACAATCCAGAATGGCTAGTAGTAGCAGATCAGTATCTCCCTAAAAGTGTCAATATATGCATATTGTGGAACATAGTTATGGAAAATTTTAGTGAATTTTTTAGTGAAAATGTTAGTGCTTTGAGTGAAGCACTGGGACGGGTTGCTCAGAGAGGTGGTGGATGCTACATCCCTGAAGACATCCAAGGTCAGGCTGGATGAAGCTCTGAGAACCTGATGGAGCTGCAGGTGTCCCTGTTTATTGCAGGGGAGTTGGACATGATGACTCAAGGGTCAGTTCCAACTTAAAATATTTTATGATTCTATGTTTGTGTGAAAATTTTGACTAACTAATCCAGTTCAATCTGATATTAGAGGAAGGTATTGCAACTCTTCAGCTTTCTGGCCCATTCATTTTGGGAATCTGTAGGGAAGACAGTTCAACTCACGCAGTCATGAATGCTTTTCTGTGAGGTGGAGCTGCTCATTAGGGATTAATGTGATGAGTACATGGTTCCATCCCCTTTCACTGCTGATATCCCTGCCCGCACGTGACCTCAGCAGTAGGGAAATCCATGTTAATACAATTTTCTTCTTTTATCAAAGACATCCTAACCTTTCTTTTGTGCTGCTGGAGCTGTGTAAGAAAGACTTAATTGAGGATGGGACTGAACTATTAATTAGTAAAGTTCTGTTTCTTCAGCAAAGATCTATGCTACAACTGTGTGAAGCTTCTTTAATAAAATAAGAACTAGGTTCCCTGGTGTGATCACAAAGCCAAGATCATTATAGGATTTCCAAATGAGCTTATGGAAATTATCAAGTGATATATTGAACAATTGTACTGAATTTTTGTGAGATCTGCATTAATTACTAAAAGAAACTGAAGTCAACATTCTTTTTTTTTTTTTTTTTTTTTTTTGTACCAGTAAGGGTAGGATAAGTTATTTAAAGTAAACCAGTTAGCTTTAAAGCCTTGCCAAGGGAAATGAACTATGGTCTTTTTTCTTACTCTTTTTTTTTTTTTTTTCCCATGAATGCATTTAACATGGATGCTGTTAAAATCTTCTGGAAGATACTTCTGAAAAAAAAATCAAACACCGTGTTAATGGGATAACAGGTGGTTTATTTTATTTTCCTTTTTATCCTGCAACATATGTTATAGGCTGTGTGGCTTTATTAGAAGAGGAAAGGAAGTGATTTTCTTTTTACTGATGCAAGTCTTCCTCCCACAGTATTTGAGTTTTCTGAATGGTACTTCTAATTTGAGCAGGAGCTACTTTCTTAGCTTTTCAAACTGGTAATTCCAATTAAATTGATAAAAGATATCCCAGTTCAGTGAAACAGCAATATTTTTCTGAGTGGTTCTCTAAAGGCTGAACCATAGAATATCCCAAGTCTGAAGGGACCCATATGGATCATCAAGTGCAGCTCCTGGCTCCAAACATGGATTTCCATCACAGTATAACTGACAGCATTGTCCAAACACTTCCTGAACTTTGGCAGGCTTGGTGCTATGACCACTTCCCTGGGAAGCCTACTCCAGTGCCCCCTCACCACTTCCTGATATCCAACCTGACATTCTCCTGATGCAGCTCCATGCTATTCCTTCAGGTTCTACTGCTGGTCTTCAGAGAGGGTGATGGTCCAGCCTCATTTGGAACTGAAGGAGCCCCAGTATTGTGGTCTCCTGGCATCAAGAAGGGTCCAGGGTCCAGGATTTTTCTTGCCTTTTTTTTTTTTTTTTCTTGTTAGGTCATTTAATGAAAAGTTATAACATCTTTTTGGGGAATTTGAATAATTTATTTTTCCTTATCAGGGAGTCCATCCCTAAGATGTATTAAAAAGTCATATAAAAATAAATACAGATAAATACAGGGGCATACTCGCTGTAATGTTCTTTCTGTATTAGTCCCATAATTCCATGGCAATTCTCTCTGAGTTGATGCACAAAAAAGATGACCTTCACTGAATGAGATTCTCAGTTTTTTATGCATAGCAATACTAGTTACAGTAGAGAGTTCTGGCTCATGACACAAGACTAGGAAATTTCATCATGTCCTTTGGAAAGTATTTACATTTTGGAAAGAATGTATTTGCTCTGTCTGCTGTTAATGTTTTCTTTATGTGTCCCTTCTCCACCCTTACACTTTCTTATACGCTCAGAAATTGTTCTGGGAATAAAGTTTCTGGCAGCTGGAGATTTTAGATGTTTTGCTATGCTCAGAACATCTCATCTTCTATTCTGATATGCCCATTAGTTTTTGAAACTGTATATTAGGAATAGTCCACCATGTTGGGGGTATCACTGTATATATTTCTCTACTTGCTGCAATTGTTACATTCAGAATGTGGGCTTTTTTTGAAAGACATATATTTGCATCTACAGATTATTATTTGTGGTAGAGATTTCAATTCATGCTTTCATTAAAAAAAGCTGAAAGATGCACATGTCAAAGTAAATCAGGGCATAATGCACATTTTCTTTCCTTAAGGAAACCAGCCCCTTGTGCTTACTTTTAGTGCAGTAAATGAGTTTGTCTCCAAAATGAACTACTGTCTCGATCAAATTAGTTTGGGACCTTCATTCAGCAACGTAATTAGTTTTTTTCTATTAAGGTCATTTAAGTGGATATGATATTGAATAATTTTCCAAGCAAATTGGAACATCTGGAATTGAGAAGTGAAATTAAACTGGAGAAGGGAGACTTGATGACCAGGTTGCAGAACTCAGTGACTGTGCTGGGATTGGAATCAATGCATTCTCTCTCCTCTGTCCTAATACACAAGTTAGGTTAGAGCATACAAAGTTTAAGATCTTCCATTCTGTAGATTATAGTACTTTGCATGTACATTCTTAACCATTAAAAAAAAATGGATTTTTACTGTTCGTTTCCTGTACTTAGCTGTTTGAAATTCTCTCTTGTTGCACAATAAAGTTTGTGTGAATTAAATCAGGATATTTACTTTTCTAAGTACTTTTCTGTCTAATTTATTTGAAGTTGCTTGGAGACAATTGTTGTGTTTTGAGAGCTATATGTAAAATGCCTTGTTACTTCTACTGAGAGCTTTGTTTTACTACTAAATACAACATGTAGAAACATTTTATAAGGAATACGTGCGTATATAAAAATGCATATTTTATACATACTGTCAAAGTGTTTTTGAGATTACGATGATAAAAATTTCTTTTTAGGATTTATTTCACTTAATTTAGCAATCATAGCTATTTGCTTGTTCTCAGTCTGGTTTTCTGTGTTTCCTTCCTATTTGAATGGTATACTCAGCAAAAATTGCTCTTATTCTATAGTAGGTATGGTCCTTGTTCTTACAGTGCACCACAGCAGTTCAGTAATTCCAGTTGATCTTACAATACATGTGTGTCTCTTTTGCAAGTTGGATTAGGTGAAAATAACCTCATTTTATAATTGAGTCATTCATGGAAAGGGCAGACTTGCAGATGGTTTATTATGGTTATTTTAAATGGAACACTATATATTTTTAGGGTAGCAAAAGAGCCATGCAACTCAACTGCTCCTTCTGTATTCACGGGACTTCACCAGTTCTTCTAGCTACAACTTATTTGTTTTAGTGCTATTTGAAGCATTCAGTTTTATCTTATTTTTTCCTTTTAGTCATTGACCTTTGTAAATATCTATAGAGAGGTCTATAAAGTAGTTTGATTTGACTTCATTTATGACTTTCTTGATCAATGTTTTCTTTATTTCAGATCATTTCTTTATTGTCTGAACTGCTCTGGCAGTCTACCTCTAATTCATTCAAGAAGTTAAAATAATTAAGATCAAGTTGTAGCATTATTTTCTTCCTCTTCAGGTCTCTGATGAGAAGTTCATGAGAAGGAGATACATAATCAATTTTATTGCCATTTGCATCTGAAAGGTTTTCTTAGTCATTTTCACGGTGTATTGGAGAAATCCATTCATAGTGGAATAAACCAAAGGATAGCAGAGTTTTAACTTGCTGTGGCCAGGAATTTTTTCCTTGTACATGTGTATATACAGTTATGGTGCTTCCGTGCCCTGGCAACCTTCTCTATTTCATTTTTATTTTTTATTTCTTCAGATGCCCTGTTTTCAGAGTGGTTGAAAACCTAATATAGAGACTGTGATAAGAGTCTTTTCGGTCACAACAGCAGAAGCATTGTCATGCTTCTCATAATAGGAAAGGGATGGCAGCAAGTTTTTATACTGGTTTTAGGATCTCTTTTTTATCATTATTATCATTATTATTATTATCATTATTTTGCTTTGAATTGTCTGTCTTTTGCAAAGAGTTTGTTATTTTCTGACAGTACATTTTTGGGTTAGCACATAGCTAAGCCACTTATGTAGACTGCCTTGGTATAAATCCAGGCAAAGGTGAAATGGATCACTGAACATCATGGATCCATCAGTACATTTCCATGCATTTAACACCAGATGATATCTTGGTTGGAATTTGGGTCGTTATCCACCTCTAAGGATTCTATGATTCTATCACTAGGGCCATGTGAGATTTTTTGGTCCATCAAAAAGCTATGACTTACGAAGCTATGTGGTTCAGTGCTTTTATTAAATTGTGTGGTTCAGGTTTCTGATCTGTTCCTGCACAGTTGAACAAGGAATTCTTTTAGTTGACTTTAGGAGAAATTACGAAAACAATGTGCGTTTCTTTTTAAATATTATAAGTATGATCATTCTGCTACCCACTGTTGTTTAAATTTATTTCCTGTAAACGTATTGAAGTAACACTGCACTGAATAGTTAATGTCTACAGAACAGCTACAGTGCTTTTGTCACTGCTCAAATATAAGCAGTGGCACTTACATCTAGAAGCAATTTCTTTTTGAGTAGTTACTGGCCTTTGTTATGTTTTCATTTTATGGCTTTGTCATTCTTAAAATGAAGACCAGTGACAAAAAATGTATATTATTTCTCTAGTTCATTGTTTGACTATTCATTTGCTTGGACAGAATAAATTAAGCTAAAAGTAAAAACCTTTATTTGGGGGGCACGTACTGCCATCCTTCAGATGACACAAATCCTTAAACTGTATTTATTCAATACACATGACCATTACATCACCTCACTAGTAAAGAAAATACTGGAAACAATGAATTAGACAGCAGTGTATGTTGCTGTTAGAACTGAAGAATTGATCAAACTTACAGAAACTTTTTTTCCTTTCCCAAAGGTAACAACGCTCGTTAACACAAGCAACAAGGGACCATCTGGAAAAAAGAAAGGGCGCTCCAAGAAAGCCCATGTGTTGGCTGCCTCTGTAGAACAGGCTACTCAAAACTTTTTAGAAAAAGGAGATCAAATTGCTAAAGAGAGCCAGGATCTGAAGGAGGAACTGGTTGCTGCTGTAGAAGATGTACGCAAACAAGGTGTGTGGAACAAACTAATTAATTGTTTAACTGCTATGGTTGAACAAATGTATGTCTGATGATGTTTGAAAACTACTATGTCTTCAACTACAGTATATTTATAATGGAATATACAGATATTAAAATAACTGTACCTTCATTACTGGCCATGGGTGTAAAAAAATGTTTTAACTTTGAAGTGAAATATGTAAAAAAAGAAAAAAAAAAAGTTTCCTTTTAGCTGTCCTATCATCTAGATTTAGTATTATGATCCATACATCTCTGAAAAATCTAACAGTTATCAACCAAGTATAACAAAGAAGAATTTTGTGTTTTCAAGAATATATTGAAATTTATATAAATATTATCATATTCTGAAAATACAATATACAAATATAATATATATATATATATTTGTCTTGATGTTGGTGATAATAAGATAAAAGTTAACATTACTTTTCAATCTGCATAAATAAAACTGCAAGTTTCAAGGTACGCACCTTTACAGAAAATAGTTTAGTTGGGCATCAGTCAGTCGTGGGGTAACATGAAGTAATGCCTCCTATTTTATTCTGTTGGTCCATGACATCGGATGTTGGTGGTATGATAGTACACGTTCAATCTTCGTATCAGTATTCTGTTACATTTTGTTGCTGTGTGACAGATGGCAGCAGAAGGGCTCTCTGAGAGAATGGTGTCTGGCGTGGAAATAAATATGAAACAAAGGTGTGTAATGACTCCCTCTGTGCAGAAAATATTGACATTCAGCCATTGGCATTCATTAATGCTTCCTGAACATTTAAGGAGACCAAACAGTGGATGTGGGCGCAGTGAGGCAATATGAGACATTGCTTTCAGAGTGACCCTCATAACGCTTTCTTTACTGTCAGAACTAACCAGTTTTGGAAAAATCAGTTTTGAAATTTAATTAGAGATTATAAGAAAACTTTTCATGGAAGGCTTTGAAATTTCTGAAATACCATATATATTCATGGTGCAGTGGTTTTCATCTGATCGTTTTCCTTCAATTGGTAAAACCATATGTCAGATGCTTTCAGACTTACATGTGTAGAGAGTAAAAATATGTTTTCAATCTATGCCCGTAAGAAAAATATTCCGTTATTGACATTGATTGTAATTATCTTTATTACCACAGAATTATGTACCTCTCAGGATTTTCCATTTTAAATCCTAAAATCTAAAAATACCATCTGCCGGTACCATAATTCTTAGGTTTTAGAAAAAGGCTGGCAGATTTCCAACTGAGATTTCGAAGAATCCAAAGGACTTTGCTATAAAGTTCTCAATGATGTTCAGTGAGGTACTTGTTGATTTTTTATTTTTTATTTGTTTTCAATACTTAAAAACTGAACTTCGGTGATCATATGAGTGGACAGGGTTAAATCTTGTGTATGAAAACCTTGATCTGAGTTTATTCCAATCATTTCTATCCTGAGGCTTGTTTCTATCCTCTATATATTTTTTTGCTTGTTTTTCTGTTTCTGCGTGCATTTTTTTTTAACCATTCAATTGCCAATGCATCATAATAAGTCCAGTATTTGCTGTGTTCTCTTAATGTACAGCATTATGTCGCTGTTCTCCATTTGCTTATACTTTTTGTTTTCTTTTAGAATTTGGATGCCAATGCTTGGTTGTCCCGATATGCAGTTTCCTTTTTCAGTGTCTTCCGTTTTCTGTTGCTGATATTTTTTACTGTGTGCTATGCCATATTCTAAAATAGAATTTTCAGTTTTCTGTCTGAATTTGTAGCGGTCTCCCTTTGGGGTTGTGATGCTGACTCATTTTTGCTCCTCTCTCAAGGAGTCTTACACTGTCTTAGACTCATTAACCTACTCTGTTGCATGCTCTCTGATCCAGGCATACACGCCATGTTCATTAGCAGTGTCTGAGCTCCTTATGCATCTTTATTATCACTATAGCTTTGTAATAGTTGATAGTGATTTTTTTTTTTTTTTTTTTTTTTTTTTTGCAGATTTGTGCTTTGTAAAACTAGAGACATATAAAATGAGTGCTATGGAAAATTGTAGTTTTCTTCTTGAATTCTGGACTCTGTAACTCATTACAAGGCAAATGTTATATTCATTTTTAATCTTTTTTTAAGATGCGGGTAATAGAGAGAGGAATAGAGAGTGTAAATAATGTTGGGCAGAATGATACAGACATCTTTTGGCAACATTTCAGCCTAGAAAAATGTATGTCAGAAAAGTAGGGAAGTTTTTTTGGACATATAAAACCCGAGTCTGTAATGAAGAGAATAGGAGACACCAAGCTCTACTGCTAGGACACAGGAGCTGCATAAACTAGACCGGCTTTGATGCAACGTGGAATGATATATTTAGCTCAGTGACATAAAGAGCTGGATTAATAAACCAGGGTTAGGGTATTGTGTGTTGATTTTCCTGGCAAAATTCCAGCTTGCGTAATTACACCATCAATCTAAGAATGTCTCCAGCAGTGACAGCTGGCTCTGGGGTTCCTCATTTCCCATCTTATATTGCTTTATATTCACATGGTACTATATACAACTGAAATTATCCTGGACAGAATTGGTTTCCATTGATAGGTGTAAAAGAAACGCACTCGAACAATAATTTCCAAATGTTCTGGAAGGAGCAGGAAGGAAAAGAATGTATATATTTGAGATTCTTGGAATTTTAGAGAATAATTTATGTTTGGAGAGTTGTACAAAATTCTGATGATCAACAGTTTTGGTTTAGAAGGCTGAAATTTGTAAATGCAAGAAAGATTGTAAATGTGTACGTATATGTATAAATTTTATTTTATCAAAAAGTAAATATTTTATGTTTTATTTAAATAGTTTTTTATTTAAATATTTATGTTTATGCAAAACTCCCAATTGTGTATGTATGCTTATCCTGCAGTAATTCCATAATATGTTCAGTTTGGTTTCACAATCTTTAAAGGTCAAAATAGTGAAAACAGGCATTAGTTCAGAACCGTGTGAGTGAAATTATCCATCACTGGATAATTTGCTGCATGAATATTCATTCACATGTTGTGAGAGCTGTGGGAAAGATGAGACTTAGGAAAGGCTGATGTTTGATGTTTGTGTTGTCATTAGAGGTGAGGGAAATCAGACAGTACAGATTCACTGAAGTTTTAGGATTGAGATTCATATATTTTTATGATTGTAATAAAATTAGATCCTGAAACTAGAGCTTGAGAAGTAGAGAGGATCAAAGAAGAACTCACATAGATAAGAAATACAGTCTGGGGGGCACATTTCTATAGCATAGGTGTCTTAAATGCAATTGTTCCTTTCTTATTTTATCACTTTAATTGATCTTTTATTGATCACTGGAGGAAAAGGATGTTCCTTGTGGAACAGACATTCAGGTTGTATTTTGCATGAGGGTCTACCAGAAATTGCTGGTCCATTGGCCTTACATCTACTAAGTCTGTTAAGAAGCAGTCAAGGTTGCTAAGGGAAATAAGTCAAGGAAATGGATTATATTTGGGGAATTTTCTGCTGTGTTTCTTCATATCTTAAGAGGCCCAGTGTGTTTATAACTTCCCTAGTATCAAACACAATCTTCTTAAATTTTCATGTTGATGTTCATGTCAGTTTTCCAATTCTACGAAGGCTAGTCAGGTCTTTAGTTTATCCCACAGGGATGACAGACTGAGAAGTAGCTGAAAGCTGCAGACAAAGAGGGATTCAAAATGGTAATATTTTCTCATGTTCAAAACAATTTACATTTGAATTGAAATTTAATTAATGTTTTGTTGTACTTAAGTATATCAGTGATGTTTCAAATGAACTATTAATCAGACTTATTAATTGGAAAAGTTCTTTTTAAAGTTAGCATTTGTGAAATAATTGTATTAGGTTGTCACAGATCTGTGGCTAAATGGCTCCAAGTTCTTTGCTCTCAGTATTTTACTGTCCCTTAGGAAAAAAGTAGTTGGATTAATTAAAATTATAAATTTCAATGGTCTGTGAAGTGAATGAAATGGTTGTGGTGTTGGATGTAAATGTGGATATTGAATTGAAAATATATACTAGCTTTAATAATATCCATTGTACTGTAAGACACATATTCATTTTCTATCACTGGTTCTAAATGTCAAATGTAAAGTGAATCAAATTTTAGTCAGCTAGATTGCTTGTATAATCAATTCCAGAGAGATGCAGTTCTAGTAGCAGAAAGTTAATGGGAAAAGATCAAGCTAGATTATACATGGCCTTCTCTGGCATTGAAATATATCAACATATTGAAGAACGATCATTCCTCCTCAGAAAAGGAACAAAATCCCAACTGCAAATGAAATAGGAAGTAAGTTTAGAAGACACAATAGTAAAGATTTATAAAAAAGGCTTTAAGGGTGTAGCAATGAAGATTTGACAGTTGTTCATGTAAAGCTTTGGGAATTCTGATTAGCATTTTAAATGCATATTTATTTTTAGTAAGTACACAGGATACTTCAGTATGGAAATGCTTTACAACTGGCTTCCAAATGCTAACAAATGATTATACAGCATCTAAGTAGAGATTACCACTGTAATGTATTCATTTCAGTTACTTGGATTTTAAAGTATAATGAACAAAACATAATGTTTTAAGATAGGAAATAAATAATCATATATGATTTAGATGGCAGAAGGAATACAGACAGTGAGAAGAAATCCATTGAAGAATGCATTTAGACCATTATTCCTGAGAATGCAGGGATGGTCACCAACCTATTTGGTGAATTTCTGGATGAGTACAGTGATAATAAGACTGGGCACCTTTACATCTTGAAGGGTTAATTTGTTTGTTTTAATAACGTGACTTCATCCATGAAGGAAGGGTGAAAAAAAATCTGCTTACATTATTTAAACGTAGCCTATTAGCAATTGTGGTTTGTTCAAATCTCTCAAGTTATCTAATATAATCAGTATTCTGTAAGGAATCTGCAAATCAGTTTAGGTCTGCATATTGTTATACTTTAGAATACCTTTGTAACCGTACTTTGTCTGTAATTACAAGGACATTGCTCTGAATAGGTCATAAATCAGTTGGCACATCTTTTAATCTTGGACATGTAAAAGAAAAGACAAAATGTAAAGGAGATGGATTATTTAGACTGTAAATTATTAATGCCTTTCATTTGAGAACTGTTCAAGAATGGTACATGCAGTCAGGTTGTCATGGATTCCTTAATTGTTTCCAGGTGCTTGGTGTGTTATCATCGTGCCTTACTGGTCAAAGAAGTTCTCTAGAAAGTTTCTTTGTGCCCATCATATATATTTCTTAATAAAAGCCTTTGGAAAAATAGCATTTCCTTGGTATATTATCCATTATGAGATTTAGTCCATTTCTTTCTTTTTACCAAATAAATGTTTATGTTTAAATCTACTTAAAATTCCAAAATTTCCAGTACCCAAAATGGCATTCTTACATACTCCTACCAAAAAAAAAGTAAGTGAGAGTTATCACCTCTGCCGTCCTCTTTGCTCTTTTCCCTGTATATTATCTCCAGTGTAAACTGCACTGGACTAAAGCAGGAACAGTTTTTCTACAACGTGGATCTGATATATTTATAAAGATATATACATGCATCTCTATGTGTGTGTATGTCTGTCAAAGAACAATATGGAATACTTGCACATTTCTGTTGCTTATTAGCAGCTTTCCTGGCTACTGGTGTAATGAAAATATTGTCAGTAAAATAGAGGGAACCTAACAGTTTCTAAATATATGTGTTTGCATATGTATGTGTACACATATGAAGATTTGCTGCTGTCATCTGTTTTTCTCCTTCTGATTTTCACTCTCAGTATGTAGTATTCACTTAACACTATTCTGTTGGCTGAAACCTTAATACATCTTAAAAGTTGAGAAGCAGAAACTTCAATAGGATTTAGTACTAGACATTCAGTGGATTGACCTTTCCTCTTGCACTTAGGACATTTAGACTTTGGAATGGATGAACAGGAGTGTGCGTATCAGTCAAAATTCTGGTGAACTTCTCAATTATTCCATATCTTTTTTCTTTTCTTTTTTTTAAATCTTACAAAGAACCAGCATTTCACAGTCTAATAACCACAGAATCATAGAATGGCTAGGGTTAGAGTTAGGTTATGGTTAGGGTTTTGTTGTTATTTTTTTTATTTTTTGCAGAAATTACATCTTATGTTACAGGTGTTGGATTACCTTACACAGATTACTGTGTGACTTGTATGTGTATGCTTCTGGATAGATAATATAAAGGCATCCTTATCTGCTCCTGTATGAGTCCTGAATTTAATATCCCAAATCAAATGACATCTTATTCTGAAAAACTAAGGAAACTTTTTTTTTTTTTTTCTTTTTTTCCCTCCCCCCCCCCCCCCCCTTTTTTTTTTTCACGAGACTGAAATTTAAGACTTAATTTCTAAATGCTGTTGTTTAATAGGGAGAAAATGACTTAATCTTAAATGTGAGGATGGATAGAGCAAGTTCCCCAGTTATTCCATCAGAATAACCTGGGTGGTTTGACAGTGATCTTACGAGGTAGTAAGGTAGTAACTGGTAGTAATTCATAGGTTTGAACCTTCTGAATGAAGCTGATGAGATCTTAACACTTACATAATAAGTTTTTCATTAAACAATAATAGTAACTTAAAAAAAAAAAATCCAGTCATTGCTCAAATACTGGATTTCAGTAGTTCTATCTTTGCTTACTTGTTTGTCTTTGGTTGTTTGTTTAATTATTTACTAATGATGAGAAGCTCTTCTGTGTAGAGGGCCTTACTCTACTGAATGCCCTAGGTTTTACAGCACACTTTCTAACTCTACAAATACTCCTCATTTAAGAAATGTAAATGAAACATTCAATTTGTTCATAAGACTCGGTGCCAAAGAATACAATATATGAATATTAGTGAGAAATTTGCTAATATGATGTGCTTAGAAAAAAAGCTGTGCAAATCTTTCCAGGGTATCAGGTGAAATATTTTTAGTAGCTGAGAGTGATAAGGTATCTCCTGTGAAACTGCAGTTCTTATCATATATATATATCAGAAACAGCAGTTTCATAGGTCTGATTAAATTATTACAGAAATGTAATATGAAATGTCTGTGCAAGAAGAGGAGACTGAAATATCACCATTGATCAATCAGGGCTCATTGAGGCAAAAAAAGACAATAGGAAGCACAGGGGAAGAAGAATACAATTTAAATATAGAGAGACTAATGAGGCATAAGAAGAAATGGGTGAAAAATAGTTATAAACTCAGTAAGTATGGAATTAAAGTGGCTCTAATGAAAAAAAGAAAAGCCTACAAAAAACTGTCAGATGCTCAAATTCAGTTAGAACTTCCTACTTCCAGTAGGATTAATTGGGGGTAAATGTCCGGGCTGTTTCAAAGACAGAAACTTGATAAGTTTATGAGTATAGTTATTATCGTATTAAGGTTATTATTAATTATATTATGACATGACTGTCTTCAGTAGCAAGGAAGTAGACCTGATGACTTAAGATGTCTGTGTTTCTTGTGCTGACCTAATTTTCATTGAAAGTAATTTAATCCTGACTACAGAACAACTTGAAATGAATTTGGAAAAAAAAATGGATAACTGAAAGGAGGGTTGGCTTATTCAGATAAGAAGGATTCTCTGATACATAATTTTCTTAGATGTAGCTTCAATGTAACCTTTGGCCTAAG
Source organism: Perdix hodgsoniae (assembly GCA_035772895.1). Taxonomy (NCBI): domain Eukaryota; kingdom Metazoa; phylum Chordata; class Aves; order Galliformes; family Phasianidae; genus Perdix; species Perdix hodgsoniae. The sequence continues at coordinate 1,727,058 of JAPSGF010000093.1, read as the reverse complement.
AGGTCTAATGCCACTGTTGTACAAGGATAAGAACAGGTTAATAAATAGACAGCCACCACTCTTCAGTAACATGCATCACATGGTGCTGATGTAATTGCCAAGCCACTCTTCATGAAATTTGAAAAGTCATAGCTGTCAGTTGACTGGAAACCCACGGTGACTGCAAAAAGGAAAACATCACTCAGTTTTTTAAGAGCAGCTCTGTGCTTGGAACAGATTTTTCTGGAAGATATGTCAAGGTACATGCAAGTTCAAGAGGTGATCTTGAGACAGCCAGCACAATTTTGCCATGTTCCTATACAACATTGTTATCTTTGATTTGGAAAGAAATGGCTTTGATATTGGGTTGATGATATGAGCTAGCAGTGCACACTTACAGCCCATAAAGTCAACCATGAAAAGAGGAGTGGCCAGCACAGTCCTCTTCTGTTCAGCCTTGTTACCTCTGTTAAGCCCTATCTGGAGTACTGCATCCGGACTGTGGGGCTCCAGCACAGGAGGATGTGGAGGTGATGGAGTGGGTCAGGAGAAAGCTCTCAAAGATGTTGGCTGGACTGGAGCACCTCACGTATGAAGAAAGGCTGAGGGAGCTGGATTTGTTTAACTTGGAGAAGAGGAGGCTCCTTGCAGACCTCATTGTGGCCTTCCAGTGCATTAAGGAAGTTTATAAATGGAAGAGAGACTGACTTTTTACATGGTCCAATACTGGTAGGTCAAGGGGGAACTGTTTTGAACTACAAGAGAAGGGATTTAGATTTGACATAAGGAAAAAATTCTTCTTCACCACCTTCACTGAAAGAGTGGTGAGACACTGGAGCTTGTTGCTCAGAGAACCTGTGGATGCCCCATCTCCAGAGGTGTTCAAGGTCAGATTGGATGGGGCCCTGGGCAACCTGGTCTAGTGGGAAGTGTCCCTGCCTGTGGCATGGGAAGTTAAACTGGATGGTATTTGAGGTTTGTTCTAACGCTAAACATTCTATGATTCAGTGGTTATTAGACTGTGAAATGCTGGTTCTTTGTAAGATTAAAACAAAACAAAACAATAAAACCAAACTAAAAAAACCTATGAAGTTTTGTATTTTTTTCTTAGTTATATGAATGTATTAAGTGCTTTCTGCTTAATCATATATAAGGAGATTCTCTTAACTGTAGCTTTCAAATGTTAAAGATCTAATCCTATCCTTTAAACTGTTGTTTTGACTCTCCTCATATTCTCCCTCTATCCACTGGTGTTCATTCAGATATGTTTGCTAGCTATATCTCCTGGGATAATCAAGTCTAAGAAGATAATTTTTCTGCTTGCTTTCTGGTTCCACTACCCTTTTAGCAAATAGTATTAACTTCTTTATAGTTCAATGGTAATATTCATCTGAAACTACAAAATGAATATTTGGCAAAGATGCAGAAAGTCTTTTTTTAATGCAAAAATTTAAACAATTCTTAGGCAACTGGTTCTAAATTTCAAAGCTTCCGGGATGTACTTAAAACCAAATATAATTTCACATACAAAAAGTTTGTTCCTGGATGTCCATGATCACTTCCATCTTGATCAGAAACCAATTTAGAGCTTTAATAGCAGAAAGCTTGGTGGGATTTTCATATCATTGCACATTACCCCCTTGGTTTCAATCAGCTAGATATGCTCCAAGAGTTATATCTCTACTTAAAGCTGTGATAGTTTCCTTTAATAAATGATGTAGGGAAGTTGATGCCTTCTGAGCTGTTACGTTGATTGGGTGTATCCAGTTGTCCACATTCTTACCCAAAGGTTAGGAGATTCAAATGTTAGAATGTTGGCCACATCTTAAATTCTCAGTAATTCTGTGGTCGCTCTCACTTTCTATGGGATATTTTGAGTCATTGACTTAAAAAGATAAGCAAATTTTAATTTCCAGTTCTTAGTATGCTCTGAGCCAAATGATGTTGATAAATTTTGTAGTGACTGATCAGTTTGAAATGCACTGCAGAAAAATGTTTGTGACCTGAGAGTTCCTTGCTACTTGAGTTTTGACACATGGACAACATGCACGTGGACTTAGGTGCAGCAGGCTGTGGTGATCCTACAGAAACCTTGATTTTTTTCCTTGGGAGACCAGCTAACTAGAACTTGGATGTTTCAGTTTAAGCATGTCAGATATTGCTTTATTGTCTCCTTATCTGGCGGTAATTATTTGTTCCTTGCCTTTTAAGAAGCACAGCATACGAATTACAATAAGAACATGTAGTCCTAACGGTAATAAAATAATGAGAGTTCTGAAGGGAGTAATTCACTGGGGCTGTCTGAAGTCTTTCCTGCACTATTTGCATTGTCTTAGGGGAAGTTATGCTGTCTGAGGATTTTGAATGTTATAATCATCTTAAAGGCAACATAACAAAGCTTTGATTTCACATTAGAAATACTTTACGTGTTTCTACATAGGAGAGAAATTTTTCCAACATAATGACAAAGTTTGTGTTAAAATAAAAGCTCAGTCTAAATTTTTTTTCTCCATTACCTTATTTCTGTAGGAAATCAGACATAGCTATTGATCTACAGTTAATTGTTGTTAAAAGTATTGTTAATTATTGTGGTCTAGTTGAAAAACAAGAATAACAGGAAAATCAGCAACTGGAAAAGGAAGAAAACAAAAAACAGACTCATGTTTACGCTAAGAGCAAGGCAGGTGCAATCTACCATTGCCTTTGCCCCTTGCTGCCCCTTACTTATAACAAGTTGACACAGCAGCAAAGTTAGAGAATAACCAAGTTGGCCTGCAGTTAGCAGCAAGGCAACCCTATTCTAGCTTGGATCTTGAACCATCATCATGATCAGTTTAATTAATAAGAGCTGGCATTAGCGGGACTCATCAGCTAGTTCACAACTAGTTATTGTCCGTAGCCTTTTGAAGTCCATGAAAATAAGTGTTTTTCTCATAGATTGGATTGACAGTAGCATCTCCAAATTTCTACATTGAATGCATATTTTTTTTTCTCCCATTTCATAAGAAAGTTGATATGCTTACAGTTTGTTATTTTTTAGCTGACACTGTTGATAAGTTGTTGTAATCACCCATTCCTTACAAGGATGAACATGACAATGTTTTTCACATGTCGCTTAGAATAACATTTTATTAGTTCAGAACAATTTTTAGGAGTGCAGTCTGCTTGCTTAAAGACATTCCAATCACCTTTTGGAATCAATGGATTTTCTTGGGGCCTCGGCATTTACATTGACATTTATATTCTAGCAAATTCATCCTTGATCACAGCACAATTAGGAGATATATTCTCCTAATTCTCCAGATATATAATATATTCTGTATTTCTGCATGTTCCACATTTTCTGTTGCTTCTCTGGTTGTTATAAAAAAGAAATACCTCCTATAGTAGAAATCTCTTCACTGTTATCTGTGTGTCATACATGAAAGGAAAAAATATGTGCCATCAATTACCTCTGCTTTATTCTATTAGTTTCTTTGACTTCCAGTGCTGTATTATCTATTTTTCATTCACATTTTAAAAATATTTATTTTATATATCAGGGTTAAACTTATCTCTGTGTGATGTTAACCACATTTCTATGTAATTTAATATAGTATTTCCCTTTCAGTTGAGCTTCATGTTATGTGTTTGCTTAACGGATTAGCAAAACTTAGAAAGACAGTTATGATTTTTAAAAATATTTTACATTCAATTGTATTTCTTGCTGTAAATAAGGGGAAAAGATGTTCTAAATTTAGTTTAAATGCCTTTGCCACTGTTAACTTGCCAATCTCCATACTGTGGGTTGGTTGCTCCCCATCAGCTCAGGCTGCCCAGGGCCCCACTCAGCCTGGCCTTGAGCATCTCCATAGATGGGGCACCCACAGCTTCGTAGGGCAGCCTGTGCTAGTGCTTCAGCACCCTCTGAGTAAAGAATTTCTTCGTAACATCTAAACTAAATCTTCCTTTTACTCTAAAGCCATGGCAGCAATAGTTACTATGCTTCTTTGAGTGGAGAAAATCTTCAATAGGAGCAATAGATCATGCAGGTGATTTTATCTGAGTATTGAAGGCAAAGAGTAGGGAGCAGGAGCAAAAGCAGATGTATCTGGTAGAAGGAATTGTAGGGAGATGCAATAGGAACAATACTATTGGGTTATTCTGTCCTGTCTTCTCTGCTAATAGAAGTGACTTCTGTGTATGTGTAATGCAGTGCTGTCTATCTGATGTTGTATACTTGTGCTCAGCTGTCTATTCTGGTATGTTGTTTGCCTTCTTAATTGTTACAGATAACTGCTCTAGAAGAACAACAGCGCTTGGAGAATAAAGAAAAATGGCTGCACGCATTCAAACTTCATTTCTTCTAGGCAGTTCAGTTTTGAGTAACAAAACCTGTTTTCCTAAGAATGCTTTATTTAATGAATGGTTACTATTTTTTTTTTCCCCAGAAAGTATTAAAGGTTTAATGACCATTTTTTTTTCTACTCTAGGAGAAACAATGAGAATTGCCTCTTCAGAGTTCGCAGACGACCCGTGCTCCTCAGTGAAGCGGGGCACCATGGTGCGGGCTGCTCGTGCCTTGCTTTCTGCTGTTACCCGCTTGCTCATCCTGGCTGATATGGCGGACGTCATGAGGCTTCTGTCACATCTGAAAATTGTATGTATTTTTCAAGGTTCTGTATTATTTTTGCTTTTTTTTTAATTTTATTTTTTTACATATACAGAAGTTGGGACAAATCGTAGAATCATAAAATTGCTCAGGTTGGAAAAGACCTTAAAGATCACTGAGTCCAACCACAACCTAACCAAACTACCCTAACTCTAACAACTCTCTGCTGAATCGTGTCCCTGAGCACCACATCCAAATGGTTTTTAAACACATCCAGGGATGGTGACTCAACCACCTCCTTGGGCAGCCTATTCCAGTGCTTAACAACCCTTTCTGTAAAGAAGTTTTTCCTGATATCTAACCTAAACTTGCCCTGGTGCAACTTGTGGCTGTTTCCCCTTGTCTTGTCAACAGTGAGAAGAAACCAACCCTACTCTCCCTCCAGTAACATTTCAGGTCTCCCCTCAGGCTTCTCCGTGAATAAGTGCTCACACTTTGTACTCAACTGCTGCTTGTTTCACTCATTTCCTTATTACGAAGAAATTAATTTTTGGAGACGTAAGGCAGCGCACTGAAGAGATGCATCTATTTAACTGACCTTTCATCGCATTTAAATCGTTTACTGACTCAGTGCTTGTAAAGCATTGCTATCTTGTGGCAGAATTTAGGTACTGCAGTTGTTCTGCAGATGTCTGCAGGAATTCTGGAGGTACCAGGAGTTTGGTGCTTTTATTTACAGTCAGAGAATAGTACAAGTTCCTTGTCCAGTCATGATAGAGGAAAGACAGTATAAAGAGGAATAACAGATTACCAGCTAGTTTGGTATAAATTTGTACTTACACTTCGCTGTTATCATTCATATTTTTATACAGTCACAAATTAAAGTTTTGTAATTGCAATGGATTTTCTTTGTTTGTTAGGTTCTTAGATGAATTCACTTCGTCTTTTTAAAAGTGCGACTGTACAAAAAGATTTATTCTCAAAACAGTGAGAGCCTTTCAGCTGGAAAATTGGGCTGATAGGCTAAACAGAAAACAGAAAAAAATAAATAGAAAAAAAACCAGCATTTTCTTCTGCATTGATTCTAGTGTGCTCTGCTCTAGTAATAGAATGCTGTTGTGATAGCTGCAGTATGTAATTTTCAGTGTAAACATCATTTCTCGTGAATATGTTTCAATTTTTCCCTGCTATAAAGCTCCATGCAATTGTAATTCAAATAACCCTTTGCTACTGAGGCTAACAATATTATGAACAAAAGCTTGCTGTAAATGCTGTGATTAAACTTCTGATACACGCTCCTTCATAGGTGGTGAGAAACATTTTCCTCACATCAGAGTTTTCCTACTCTTGTTACAGCATTGTGTTGTATCATTTAGAAAAAAAATATATTCCGATACTCCTTTGTAAGTGGGTGTATTTAATAACACAGTTTGCTCCCCAGATTTGCAAGGGCATTTGTGGTGCTGTGGTTTGTAATCTGTATGTTTGCCTGATGTCACTGTGAATAACCCAGCCTTCTATTTCAATGAACCCAGACTTCTGTGGTTATTTGTAGCTGAATTCAATTTAAGGACCTTAAATGTCATTCGTTTTTGTTGTTGTTGTTGTTGTTGTTTTGGGGTTCAAAAGAGTAACCTATTTCTGAGGACTGAGTATGAAAAATAGTTTTATCGTTTTATAATGCAAATGTATTTAAGATAAATAATTAAATTATTAGGGGGAAAAAAAAGTTTATATTAAAAAAAGAATTCCATTGGGATTAATCCTGTATTGACTCAGTGGTAGCATTCAAAGAGTGGTGTAAGTTAACCATAGAATCATCAAACTAAAACTGTGCAGCATGTTGGAGTTATGAAGGCTAATTTATACTGTAGGGATCCTGAACTGTACTGTAATCAGTTTTCATTGAAAGCATGTCAAAGAAGTTGTGCTACAGACTTCATTTGAGATAGTACATTTTAATTAATGTTTCAGAGCAAATACATGCAGTTGTCATCTGGAAGGCTGGCTATTCAGTCATTTCTTTCAGATTATATTTTGCTCTGTTAGAATTAATAACAGTGACTACTAAAGTGAAACTCGTGAAACACTTGAAGTATTTGGTAATACAGTCTAGATGATAGACATCTAGCATTATGAGTATTATAATGAATTACCTGCTACTTAATCAAAGGAGCACATCTTTGCAGCTGAGCTTGGTTGTGTTTTGTTGAGCTGAGCAGTTACTCAGAAGTGAATTTGTTTCAAATTCCTCTAGTAATCAGTTGACTCATTTTGAAACTTAATGGGTTGTACTTTTAGGAGGAAGTTTTTCACTCAGAGGGTGGTGAGGCACTGGAACAGGTTGCCCAAAGAGGCTTTGGATGTCCCATCCCTGGAGGCATTCCAGGCCAGGCTGGATGTGGATCTGGGCAGCCTGGTCTGCTGGTTGGCAGCCCTGCACATAGATGGGTTTGAAACTAGATGATCATTGTGGTCCTTTTCAACCCAGGCCATTCTATGATTCTGTGATTATACAGTGATAATACACCATACGGTATGATCATCATTGTTCAAAATGTGATTATCAGAGTGGAATCTGTAATGAATCTTCTAGAAAATTGGTTCATAGGGGACTCTCAGGGCTTACAGAAATAGTTGTTGTGCCCATGGTTGTCATTAAAAATGTGTTTTGAAAGAAATGAGTGCTAGAATGAAGAATAGAACGTATTCACTTTTCAATCTTTTTCCTTGGAATTGCAATTTTTATCGCGTGAGGGAGCAAAATAACATCTCTGAATTCCTATTTTGTCTCAGGACAAGTTACTTTGCAGAGTAGAAGGGGACCTCCCTGTCACCTTCTGGCCACCCCATTTCTGATGGAGCCCAGGATACCATTTGCTTTCTCAGCTTCAAGAGCACACTGCTGGCTCATGTTAAGCTTTTCATCCATCAACACCCCCAGGTCCTTCTCCATAGGGCTGCTCTCAAGGGCCACTCCTTCCAGTCTGCATGGATGCCTGGGATTCCTCTGGCCCAAATGCAAAACTCTGCACTTTGCTGTATTGAACATCATTAGGTTCACCTGGGCACACCTTTCAAATCTGTTGAGGAATGTATATGCAATGGACAGCATAGTTACAGGTGTTGTACAGCTGGATTAAACTACTAACACTGCTAATCTATTATGTTGTAGGTAGAGGAAGCACTAGAAGCAGTGAAAAATGCAACAAATGAACAAGATTTAGCAAATCGCTTTAAAGAATTTGGAAAAGAGATGGTGAAACTGAATTATGTAGCTGCGCGACGACAGCAGGTGAGTACGTTCCAAAGCAACGGTTGTGAAATTTAGGCCTGACTCTAAAGATCTTGTTTCATCTTCAAGATGCTTTTAAACCATACAATAAGAAATTGTTGTGTCATGGCACGTTATTGAATCATACGGATTTTTCTGAACGTAATGAAACTTTTCAAAATGTAATTTTTTTTTAAGAGCATTATTCAAGTGAATTCAATTACTAATGAATTAAAGGTGAAAAGGCAACTTGTTTGGGGGGCTTGGAATTGTTTTCAAATGGTGACTGTTCCTGCTCAATTGCTTTGAGGGCACTCCAACAGCTGAAGAGCATGAGATCTTTGGTAGAGTGGTCTAGTTCAGATTCAAGAATGGGAGTCTAATTTGTGTTTAAAAGCAACATTGTTACTTTTCAGATACTTAAAAAGACAAGTACCCAATTCATTTATAACTTAAGCAGATGGAAAAAATGAATTTAAAGTCATGACAGCGTTTATTCAGTACCCATAGCTATTGAACTTTGCATTGAAAAGAACTTTCTCCTGAATGCTGTTCTTCTGAAGAGTCCAGAAATTTTGTCATTATGAAGTTGTGTAAGGTTTATTCAACACAAAGTTGTGTTTGAGTATTGATAAACATTCAGGGATGTCTTTGTATTGCAGATTGCAGAGCACAATCAGTCTGGAAAGCTGGCTTTATACTTTCATCCTTCTATTTATTTTTGCATTGCAGTAGTACTGATTCATTTTTGTATCACTTGTACATTTCTAACAAATCAGAAATGCAAGGCAAGTATCACATAAACGGTGTTAGTTTGTACATTCAGACACTTCTAGAAATGTAGTGAAAATTATGTGAAAAAGTTAAAAACATTAACAGGAAAGCTAGTGAAGCTATATGTCTCTTATTTTCTTCTTGGAGATATGAAAAGATAAAAGCAAATCTTAGTGTAAACCTTTTAAGATTTCCACCTTAAAGCTCATTTATATAGTACCAGCAAGGTGTTCCATGTAATTGTGGAATATATTGACTGGATTGGAAGTTACTTCTTAAATGTTCATTTGTTTTCCTTTAATCTCTTCTTTTGTAGCTGGCGAAACTTTTAGGAACTTAATTCTCTCTGAGAACTGTATCAGTGAATCATGTGGTTGAAATTCATCAACTGCTAAAAACTTAAAGTCCAGAATGCATGGATTCTTTTTCAGTTTTTGCATTTGATTCATGTGTGAGCACAAGTAAACTATTCAGCTTCCCAAACTTCTTTGTTCATAGTTTTAAAACAGAATAGTGTTTTCTTCCTGCTTATGAGTATTGCTAGGAGTATTCTACCTGGTGTTTGAAAAGCTTTCATAAACAAGTTGATATTATGTATACGTAAATATATTAGTTGATAATAATACAAAAAATAATACAGTGCCATCTTATTCTTGTAAGTCATTGCAGAATATCTGTTGTATGTTGTCAGAGGAAACAAAAGGAAGAATAAGTCACTAAGGTAAAATGTAGAGTACACGAGATATAGAGCAAAATGTAGAGAAAGCAAAAGGTGTATTATATTTAAAAGGAAAACTCTTGGAAAAATATCTATAAGCATGGCAGCCGTAGCCAGGAAAAGAAAACACATTCATGGACTTTCCTTCATATCAGCAGGAAAAAAAATAATAATTTAGAAGGAATCCAAGTCATGAAATATTGAGAATTCTTACGAAGCCACAAGATACATGTTTTGTAAATTCAGTGCCCATAATAAAACTGTAACTATGCACATAAAAAGATTTTGTGAGAATTATGGTCAATTTTGTCATTAATGACATCTCTGCAAAACCACTGGACAGTGACAGTTTAGACCGTACTTTCTAACACTAAAGCTTTCATTTACAACTAAATAATTGTGTGTTTTTCTATAGGAGCTGAAAGATCCTCACTGCAGGGATGAAATGGCTGCAGCTCGAGGTGCTCTGAAGAAGAATGCCACAATGTTGTATACTGCATCCCAAGCATTTCTTCGTCACCCTGATGTTGCAGCCACTAGGGCCAACAGAGACTATGTCTTCAAACAAGTTCAAGAAGCAATTGCTGGTATCTCCAACGCTGCTCAGGCCACCTCACCCACTGATGAAAACAAGGGGCATACTGGCATAGGAGAGCTTGCTGCTGCACTAAATGAATTTGATGTGAGTATCATAATTGTATGGAAAATGAAATGTTTCACCGTGGAATCTACAGTGCTTTTTTTAGGTGGGACTCACATTTTTCTTTTCATTCAGGTCCATTTTCTTAGAATGCAGAGGCAAAGTGCAGGTGTTGATTTGTGTTATTTCTAACAAGGAATAGTTATTTGCAGCTAATGGACTTGAATTATAAGGAGTTTGTACTCATATGCTGCAGCTGTGCTAGAGGGAAAGAACTTGTCCTCTGCCCCTCAGCATCCTTGAATAATCCAGCTACATAAATAGCACAAAGTGTGATTAATATGTCAGTTTATTTATGTGACATTTGTCATGTGTTTTGTTGAATGGTGAAATCGGATTTATCTGGCATGTCAGGAAGGAAGATAATACAGGAAAATAAAGATGATGGTGGAGCTGAGCATCCTGGAAACATGAACAAAGTGTATTGAATCATGGATTAGGTTCATCAAATAAGGCACAGATGAACAGAAAACAGATGAAGCTGGTCCCGTCAATTGCAGACAAGGTGCCGCACCAGAAACAGCTGGTTTTGCTTAAGTAACTTTCTGAACACCTACCTTTTTACATGTTAATTTCACTACTAATCTTTTTTGTAACAATTTTTCTCCTATTCATTCTTGAGAGCTTTTTAGAAAGTAGAAAAAGCTTTAATTCAAGACAATATATGAAAATACTGGTGTTAGATAAACTAATTTTGACATTAATTAAGGTCTAACCAAAGTTATTATTAGGAAATTGTATTTTGTTCTTAAACTAATTTATGAAATTGCAGTGCAAGGATATGTCACACCTTTTGAGGAGCAATTCAATGCTGCTGTATTTAGGGCTGGAAGTGGAAGTGTTTCTACTACTGGTTCCTGTCCTAGGATTGGGCTTCTGTTATGAATCTGCACTTCTCTTATGAATCTGCAGCTTACTGTCATTGGGTTTACATTGGAAATGATAATAGAAAGAGTAATAGGATTGATTCAATGGCTCGGTGACTGCGTAGGTTATGGTAATAAAAAAAAAAGGCAGAGAATGAATACAGAAATGATAGCAAAAGGGAAATGGGGACAAATCTGGGAATATGTCAACTCAAAATGTGTGGATAGGCATAGGGAAAGCAAAGGGTTTGTGCCATTGATTACATATACTCTTCCTCTCGTGGTTCTTCACACTGCCAACAAGAGGCTGCGCTCTGATCAAATTTCTTCCTTCATGGGTCAAAGCAGTTGCCAATGTAATGAATGAAAAGGAGTAGCAGAAGGTGAAACACTGTGAAAACCATTCAAAGCCACTGTGGGACCCAGAGATAAACTCAAATTTCATTGTACTGATAGGTAAAAAGAAAAAAAATACTACTTCCCTCATTGAGAGTACTGATATTGTTTAAGTATCTGTATTTCTGATTATGTGGTTTTTCCTGTAAAATTAATGTGGGTCAAGATTTAAAAAGTTCTGCCTGGTTTGCAAGGCCTTCTCAGCTTACAGATCCCTTACTGGTAAGGTCCTGGGAATAATATCCCTGTTTATCTGATTGTACTCTGGCTTTTGTGTGTGACTTTGCTGTTATGGACAGTAGAGGTTTCACAAACAGTCACAGAAAACACGTGACTCTTAGCAGATCTAAACTGATGATGCTACTGCTCTCTGGAAAAGGCTGTTGTGCTTACTGAAAGTAATTTTAGTGATTCATTGGGCTGTGGAGACGATGCGAAACATCTGATGTTGAAACCTGACTTTTCTGGACAACGTTTGTTGATCGGTTTTCTTCTCAGGTAAAGTCCCTCCTGGTTTACATGATGTGGCAGTCATCGTAAGTGTGCATGGGACATCTGTAGTCATAGGATCATGTTCTGCCACAGCTGCATGTGGAGAAACAGATTTTTTGATCTTTTTTTTCCAGCTTTAAGAAATGAAAGATTTCTTATCAGTGAGGATGCTAAGATTGAAACGATCATTTTATCTACTTTCTAACTACATTCCTTATCACTTCAGTGATTTGCTGTTGACTGAGATTTATTTGGTCATAGTGTTGTATTGGAGTCAACATTCCCTAAACTTCAGGGAAAGACCAAAGTTGTAGCTCCAGTTGTGGGATGATCCTAAATTTATCCTTATACTGTGTGAGTTGGAAAGCAAGCAAAATTAGCAGGTTCATATAACTATGTCTTGAGTGCAGATAAGGCAGGAAAAAAAAGTGCATGAGAAAGGAGGGTTATTTTTTGCAGTGAGAGAGCTTTCACAATGTGTTTATTTTACAGTGGCCATTTGGTTTTGTTATGAAGTGCATACTAAACCTGGTATTGTATGATAAGTTAATTCTGCTGTATTAAAGATGTTTGCATATTTTTCTAGAGCATTTACCAGTTCTCAGACTTCAGTATTTCTGATTTCAGAGTCAGCACTCTGGCTTAACACATAAATGACTACAGTGTCATTAGTCTTAATATTTTCTCTATCAAAATATCATCACATGCAATATAAATCATTACCCAACCTATTTTAATCACTTCAGCTAGTATGTTTATAGGTGTTACACTGTCATGCTCTGTAGTCATGTGGCACCATGACTTGTGGTATAAAATCACCCGTGAGCTATTAGTGGTTAAATCTTTGGAAAGAATTATCACTTATTGCTTCTCAGAGATTATTTACGTAGAAATGAAGACAGTTTATGAATCTGTCCTGTATCTGCATTTGCTGCATTAAATTACTGTTTGAAATAGATAAAGCTTACAAAAATACATTTAATTGTCCTTGCACGTTTTTTTTTTTTTCATTTTTAGATCACTTAACTCCAGATATTTCTTGATTTAATAGTGAAGGATTTTATTACTAAAGTTTGTTATATATTTTGAAGTCATTAAATATTTCTGGGTTCTTACTGCAACAACTAAGGGAGCTCCTTTTTTTCTCTGAAGAAAATTATCTCAATTTCTGCACGGTACATAGAGGAGTTTGCTGTGAATTCTGAAAATACGTTTACACTGAGCACATGGCAGTTTCTGTCTGATACAGTTTTTTAGGTCTCAGCCTTTCTCATTGTCAAAGGACTGCTGCTGTCACTTGTTGTCAATGACAGGCTGAAATGGTATTTTTGGGTACAGGGCACATCCAACTAGTCAGAGAATGTTTCCAGTCACAGTATGGACCAGGGATGGGATTTCTTAGTTTCTGGAAATGTAGTTGTAGGGTATCCTAACAACACTTTGAAATTCTGAAATTCTGATTGTAGGCATTTCAAATCTGTCACCCTAAAATGTTTAATGTTTAAATACCTTTGAATGTTTTCAATCATAGAATCATAAAACCATTAAGGTTGGAAATGACCTCTAAGGTCATCTAGTCCAACTGTCTATCTCCCATATTGCCTGCTAAACCATGTCCCTAAGTATTACATCTACTCTTTCCTTAAAAACCTCCACTTCCCTGGGCAGCCTGTTCTAATGCCCGACCACTCTTTCTGAGAAGAAATTCTTCTCAATTTCCAACCTGAACTTCCCCTGGTGCAACTTAAGGCCATTCTCTCTTATACTATCACTGTTACCTGGGAGAAGAGGCCAACCCCCACCTTGCTTGCAACCTCCTTTCAGCTTTGTGGAGGGCAATAAGACCTCCCCTGAGCCTCCTCCAGACTGAACAGTCTCAGTTCCCTCAGTGACTCCTCATAAGACTTGTGTTCCAGACCCCTAACAGCTTTGTTGTCCTTCTCTGGACACACTACAGGGCCTTGATGTCTTTCTTGTAGTGAGGGGCCCCAAACTGAACACAGTACTTGAGATGCAGCCTTACCATAGCCAAACACAGAAGGATGATTACCTCCCTGATCCAGATGACTATACTATTTCTGATGCAAGCCAGGTTGCCATTGGTCTTATTGGCTACCTGGAACCCCTACCTCTCAAGCTTGCCCAGGTCCTTCTGGAAAGCATCCCTTCCCTCTAGTGTGTCAACTGCACCACTCAGTTTGGTATCATCTGCAAACTTGTTGAGGGAGCACTTGATCCCACTGTCCATACTGTCCATCCATCCTTGGATTTAGATCCATTCACCACCACTCTCTACGCCTAGCCATCCAGTCAGTTTTTGACCCAGTAAAGAGTGTAGCTGTCCAAGCCACAGGCCACCAGATTCTCAAGGAGAATGCTGTGAGGGACAACACCAAAGGCTTTGCTGATGTCTAAGTAGACTATGTCAACAGCCTTTCCCATATCCAGCAGGCAGGTCACTTGATCATAGGAGATTAGGATGATGGATTAGGATGATGGAGCAGGACCTGCCTTTTGTGAACCCATGCTGGCTGAGCCTGATCAGGGGATCAGGTTATCCTGCACCTGCCATGTGATCACCCTCAAGTATTGCATGACCTTGCTTGGTACTGAGATCAGGCTGTTGTGCCTGTACATCCTTGGATCTTCCTTATGATCCTTGTTATAGAACAGTGTCATGTTAGCAAGTCTCCAGTCATCAGGTACCCCTCCAGTTGACCAGGATTGCTAGTAGATGGTGGAGAGCAGCTTGGCTCTCTCAGCTCCTCAGGTCTGTCCTATCTGGTCCCATTGACCTTTGACAGTCCAGCTTGAGTTGTGGGTCTCTTTAAGTGTTTCCACCTGAATCATGGGGGATTTATTCTGCTCCCCATCATGGACTTCCAGGTCAGTGAGTAGAGTAACCTGAGAATAACTGTTTTGACTACTGAGATCTATGTCTAAATTAGAAAGTTCTGTGTTTATAAATGAAATGAAATGAAATTGTATTTGTTAAAATATATAGAGTGCTTGATTTTAATAGATGTTAATACAGACATAAACAATGACTTATTGTTTCTCTGTTCATACATTCATTTGTTATTAAATTTGCTTACTAGGAACATTCATCCAAGTTACATCTGCTGTTGCCATGCCTGTGTGTCACCCCTGGTCTATCTGGTTTCAAAATTGCATTGAGTCTTGGCTAAATACAAAAATAATTTATTTTATAATGGAATTGATCTGCTACAGATGAGAAAGAAGTGATCATCATTAAGGGATGTGGTTTAATGGATATGGTGGTGACGGGACTATGATTGGACTGACATTCTTAGTGGTCTTTTCTAAACTTCATGATTCTATGAAAACTATTTCTGTTTTTTCCTACGTGAGGTACATCTATACTTAAGTTACTGAAAATATACCATGTTTCATTGGAAGGAACAGAACTTCCCACTTTTCTAACATAATTTGGTTATTTCAACCAACAGCTTTGCAGCTGCCCTCCCTTCCTTCCCTGAAAACCATCATTAGCCTCTTGTTCTCAATTTCCTGTTCATTGCCATCAGGAACAAAGGGTCGGGAGTGTGCTACACATCATTTGATACTTTAGGAAGGAGGGAAAATGCAGTGGATTCAAGTTATTCCCTCTTTCCACAATTAACTTCTGATTTTTATTTTTATTTTTTTTTAACCTTCTGCAAAAGCCTTTGCCTTTCTGTTGAGATACGAGTTGTATAAGAGGGGAAATGGCTGTAATTCAGAATTTTCCATATGGCAGCAAGAAACAAATTCATTCATCTATTTTTTTTTTTCCTACTTACAATCTTAGTAGCTGGTACTGTACGTATTTTGGCTAATGTTTTGTCTATGTATGTCTATAAATGGGAAAGGTTTATTGTGGAAACATCAGCTCCATAGCATCAGTGACAGCAATGGAAATGATGAGATTTTGGTATCAAATACGTAGCAGAAATGTAGCAGGACCTCTTGTAAAGGGAAACACCGTTCCCTACTGGCAGCTGCAGTGATATGCATTCATTTCTCTCGGCACTACGAATGCTGCTGGTGAGTTCTCGATGAATATTTTCTGTTTAAGAGCACCACCTAGTGGGTTTCCTGGTTTTTCTCTTCCCCTGAAATGCTGAATCTCCATTCTTTTCTGTAGTAAATTAGCCTTGCAGAAAAATTTAGCGATGCAAAATGCTATTTGCAAGCTTAACCATATCTTACTGCTGCCACTTCTTTTGATCGTGTTTTCCTTTCAAATGCATTTAAGCTATAATAGGACAATAACCATTTTATTTGCAGAGGAGATTTTCTAGTGAACTCTTATCCAAACAAATTTGTTAGAGACAGTGGAAACACAAGTGAAACACATTAAAAATTGAATCAACATAAATATATTTATATCTCTAAACATTACATAGATTTTCTCCGGGAAAATAATTTCTCCATTGTGGGTAATGGAATTTGGTGAATAATAACTATGAATATCTGAATGGTTATATCCAAAATATAGTAAAGATTTTTTCAGTTTATGTTTAGCTATGCTTAGTGGAATTATCCAATTAAATTACAGTTCCATTTTGAACATGCTGCTTTAGCAATTGTGAGATGTTTATGTAAGTCACATATGAACATTACCAATATCTCATGGAAGTAATAGCTCCTTAGTTCTTCCTGTAATTTGTTTAAGGAAGATATTATCACAAATTAAACAGTGTAATTAAGATACTTAAATACTAACTATTAAACTACTCTTAGGGTAGTCACAACGTTTTTATAAAGAATGAAAACTTTCAGATAGACATTTTCATACTAATAACTGCTATATGCCATTTGTATCTTGCTCTAACCTGAGTAATCCATCATGAACTCTGGTGGTGGACGTGGGGTTTTGGAATGTGAAAAGTGAATTTTGGGGAGCTCTTGCACTGTTGGTACTGGGTTTTTCAAGCCTCAACTATGTGGTATCTCTATGAAATACAGCATAGTGTCAGCATAGCTACAGATATTTGTCTCTAAACAAGAGTTAAATAGCGTTGTTAGCAGCTTAGTTGCACATAGGTGTACATACATTAAACAAACTTGTGAGCAGCTTTCTTTCCATGGTTGTGCAGGCAGCTCTTCCAAGCAACACGTATCCAATATTAGCTCCCACGTTACTTTACAAAAGTTGGTCCCTCAATATATTATGTGTTCTATTTTACACACAGACTTCTTTTGTTGTTGTTGTTGAGTTTTTGTGTGTGTGACATTGTTCATCTATGATATTTATCAATGTGATGCTTGAAAGGCATTTGTCACTGGGAAGGTAGTTCCTTGTTGTGGCATATTATTTACTTTGCAGTCACATTAGCCTTAAAAATAATATTTTCCTTGTGCTAAATCACTGAGAAGTACATTATGAAATGATCTCTGCCCTGAGGGCTTTACATTCTAAGTAGAAGAACTAATAAAGTGTAAAAAGAGAAGTAGAGGAAAGAAGGAATTTTTTGTGCTGTCATACGACAGATTAATACAGGAGTCACTAAAGGAACCTCAGAGCCTTAACTCCCAATTAAGAATCTCTTCTACTGTGCTTTGCTATTCATCATGGTGTTTAATATATCAGTTCTGTTTAGTGGAATTAGATATGCATATGTGCAAAACTGTATAATGGAGAAGTTTTTTACTGAAAGATACTTCTGTTCTGCCCAGGTTATTTCCTTCATCTGCAGAGCTTCTGGTGGACATGTATTCAAGGAACATTTAGATGCTGTGTTATGGGGTATGCTCTAGTGAGAACTATTGGTGAAGGTTGGACTGGATGATCTTGTAGGACTTTTCCAACCTTGGTGATTCTATGGTTCTATGATTGTATGGCAGTGATATAATGGCCATTACTGCTTATCAGTTTCATGCAACTACATTAGGACTACAAGGAATGGCTTCAAGTTGCATCAGGGGAGATTCAGGTTGGATGTTTAGAAATAGTAAAATGTAGGAATTTTAAGCAGATGATGAATTCCTTCTCCTTTACTCTGTAACGTTATTGACTGGGGAATTCTCGAACAGCCATCTGTGTGAAGGTAAGAATCTGCTCTTCTCTCCAGGTCTCATGCACTCATCTGTATAAACAAGAAAACTGTATGGACCTGTTTTGTTTGTTCTTTTCCAGAAACGTTATCTGAGACCTTTTCTTGCCTGAATGTACATTGTAGATTATAGCTGAGCTATTATGTTTAAGATTTAGCTTGTTGCCAGCTCTAAGGTGGTAAAGTAGAAGTAGTTTCACTATTTCAATTCAGAACTTTGAGAAGATAATGCTTTCCATGTGTTTTCTTTTTTTTTTTTTTTTCTCAAGCTCACTAAAATGCTGAGCAGTATCAAAGGTTATGAGTCTATACACTGACTTAGGATCTACTTGGATCTACTTTATTTTGGCTGTTTTTCAGGTTCTGCAGATATGATTTTTTTTTTTTTTTTTTGGTAAGCAAATCTTAAAAATTATTTATATGTATAAAAACTAAATGTTGTTGTGGCTCTGTGTAACTGCTGAAATTTTAAGACTACTTGTGTAAACCAACAGATGAGGAAATTTGTCATGAACAAGACAGCAATGCCTTAAGTAAGTAACCTTTTGCAAGAAGCAGATGATTAATTTGGAAAATGCAGACTACTATAAAAAGTGGCAGTAGTTCTGGGATTCCAGAATTGTTTTAAAAGATTAAAGTCATCTTAACATTTTGTTTTTGATTCTATTAAACCTTATTTATTTTATATTGTTGAAAAATGTATTCCAGTTGAGATTGCTGCAGTGAAGTTTGAATGATTGTATGCTCTCTGATCAAAACACCTACATAAATGCATTGTGTTGTTTAACTCAGCAGGCAGTTCAGAATCACACAGCTGCTTGCTTACTGTTCCCTAGTGAAACTGCGAAAAGAACTGGAAAGGTAAAAGCCTGAGACCTTGTGGGTGGAGATAAAGCAAAAGCTGTGTACACAGGAAGGAAGGCAAAACAAGAACAGGTGTTTAACCACTTCCAGCCAAGTAGCAGTCATTACATGCAATGGTTATTTGGGAAGAGAAGTACTGTAAGTCCCAATGTCCCTTTCTCCTCCTTCCTGTGCATGACATATGATTTGGTGTCCTAGGCTATCAGTTGCATCCTCATTAATCATTACCCCTCTTTCCATCCTAAGATGTGTACACAGAAATCAATTGTGTAAACTTACCACAAAACATTTGCTGGGTTCCTTTAGTCCATGACTTGGATCACTTCTGTTATGGTGGTAGCTCAGGACAGGAGAGATGGTGCATTCTTAGAGGTATAGGGCACCAAAGCCAGCTCAGGTCGAGTCGCTGCTGCACTTGCATTGCTTCTTGTAAGGCTCATCTTCTGTTGGTTTGAGTGGTTCCTGCTATAGAACTTCCTATAACACATAACTAAAATCATGGGTTAAAATTTAAAGGTGTATCCATTACAGTCTCTGCCCCTTGTTTCTTTGGAGCAGGCCGCAGTATGTAGTTTTTTTTCAATATTGTTTGTTCAAATGTGGATAATTATTTCAGATTTCAGGAGTTTATTGATGTTTATGAGAGATTTATTCCTCTTTGAGCAAGAAAGAAATGGCATGTACTACTCATTAGTAATAAGGCATCTATTTTCTGAAAGCTTTTGTTCTTTATGAATACACTGCAACTATGACTTCTAAAAATTAGAGGATATACCTACCTCTGATATGTCTAAAGAATGTATTCCAACTTAAACACACTTTAAAACTGTAATTATGTTGAAATTAATTTTCTTGGAATTTGTTTCAGCAAATAAAGCCAAAATAATGTACTTTATAGCCCATTGCAAAGATACAGATGACACCAGTCAGTCTGCAGTTGCACAGAGCCTTGAAACGCTTAATTATAAAACCTGGATTATAGTGTCAGTCATCGATTCATGGTTTTAATATTAGCTAATTGATTAAAACATATTAAATGCTCCAACTCATTTACATTCATCATTCATTGACTGGCTGTCAATAAATGATGGAAACTTGAGATTTGGCCTTTACAGGTTTTTAAAGGAGTTTATTTTACCTGTGCTTCTTATAATTGACACAAATTGCTAAGATTGGTCGGTCGATGCAACTTCATTCTTGCTATTACGGAATTAAATATACTATTGTAAACATGAATATATATAGCTGCTTTCTGAAAGTCCCAGTGCTATGAATGTAAGCACTGCAGTGAGCTCTAAGTATTAACGTTTGACTGAAAAGCACTGCTATACAAATATGCGTAGGCCCAGCTATTAGAGAAGTCATTTCTAATTTAGATGCTTGTAAAACTGCTTTGCTTGCAGCTATGAAACATAGACCCTAGAAGATGCGTGCAAGACATTATTTCACATTCTGGTTAATGTTGCATTCATTTATGTGAAGTCAGCAGTTCCCTGAGCTTGAACAATAAGATATCTGCTTAGAATTCTTCTGTATCGTAGTAATGAATGAATATTAATACATTTCATGACGTCCTTATACTTGTTGCTATTTAACTGCCTTGCATTTAGTTAGGTTGTAAATATTGCAGGGCTTGATCCTTTTTTCTCTGTGCAGTAGTGAGAGCAATTCTTTAATATTGTTTTATTTTTTTGGATTATTTTTGTGTGTGTGTGTGTGTATTTGTCTGTACAGAGGAATTAATTAGAAGTTTCACTGATCTCAGTTAGATGCCATACCCCATATGTAATGGAATCAGAATTTAACCTAGAATAACTTTGAGCATCTGCTCTTCATAATAATCTAATACAGTTTTGAGTGTTAAAGGACAATGTATGTTTATCATGTATTATGCACCTAAATCCTGATTTACATTTTAATATAATGTTTTTTTTTTCAAATTAACTGTATCATCTTGCAGTTAGATATGGCAGGAGATGACTAATGTCATCACAAGTACTGTGCAAATTCAATTGGTTCATTAATCAAATCATGTGTTGTTTCAGATGCTTTTGCTGATTCTTAGAAAACAAGATAGCTTTACCTTTTTCAGATTGTTTTATTCATATTCCACAATTTTCTTTTAAAACTAAAATAGGAAGCATGCAGCTCAGAGAAGATTTTTAGACAATAAACCATTATGGAACTTATTAGCATGAGTGCAGCTAAAGGTTATAAGTGACATGGTGTTGCTAAGGTGCCTCTAAGTAAGAACAGAAGATTACTTCTTATGTATTTGCTACCGCAACCTACAAAGACAGAAAAACAAATCAGAGTATGGCATATTGGTGATTCAAAGCTCACAGTATGACATGAGATTATACACCACAGGGACAGAATCTGAGCATTTTGTCGCTTTTTCATATTTGGTAGCATATTTGGTATATAAAGTGTTTAACAATGGTCATAATTCAAGAATTAAACTGTTTTAAATACTAAACAGCCTTTGCCTTCGGCAAATCAAGGACGTGTAGACTGTCTTCCTATCATGTAGTCTCAGATTTATTTAAATATCCAACACTTTTTCCTCATTTAATAAGAAATGAGAAATTGCCTTTAAAAAGATGTACTATGAAACAGCAATCATAGATCTTTCACATTTCTATTTGTGCGTGATTACCTGGTGTGGTTTTCTTGTGGTGTTAATGACAATTCCTTTATTTTAAATGATGTTTTACATGTGTTGATAGCAGTGGGACAAGGGGGAATGGTATTAAACGGAGACAGGGGATGTTTAGGTTAGATATTAGGAAGAAGTTTTTCACCCAGAGGGTGGTGAGGCACTGGAACAGGTTGCCTAAGGAGGTTGTGGATGCCCCATCCCTGGAGGCATTCCAGGCCAGGCTGGATGTGGCTCTGGGCAGCCTGGGCTGCTGGTTGGTGACCCTGCACAAAGCAAGGATTTTAAACTAGATGATCATTGTGGTCCTTTTCAACCCAGGCCATTCTATGATGATGATGATTATTATTCATTTAATATTGCTATAAAGTAGTAGCATTTTAGCAGTATAAATCTGGTGAGAAAAAAAACAATCAAACTGGATAGATTAATGCTGAGGTTATTCAACTTTCTTTTCAGTCACAAAAAGCTTGCACTTGAAAAATGATGATTGAATATTTGCATCTTTCAAATGAATTTCCTGACTAACAAAAAAAATTCTGATGGTTGAGAGGGAAAAAAACAATCAAACAAACAACTTGTTAAATTATGGTACATCAAGATTATATGTGTATTTGTAGAGAGATGCACAATCATTGTATACATAACCCAGTAGTTTGTGTTGTGTTGATTTTTTTTTTTTTTTTTTTTACAATGTGCTTCCCAAACTGGTATTTGAACCAGTTGTTCTGTTTGTAACAGTAATGTTTATATATGTCAAAATATGCTGTGAATTATTTTCATACATACAATGAGATTTCTTAGCTGCTGGGCATTTCTTTAGTGTTTATTTCTTAGGAATTTGGTAGATAATTTATCCATAGGAGAGACTAGAAACTCTTTGAAGCTGCTGAAATAAGAAATATTAAAAGCAGTAATAATAAAGATATAGAATTATAGAATCATAGAATGGCTTGTAAGAGACTTTTAAGCCCATCTATTTCCATCCCCTTGCTGTGGTCTGGTTTCCACCCACCAGGTCAGATTGCCCAGAGCCCCATCCAGTTTGGCTTTGAATGCTCCCAGGGCTGAGGCACCCACAACGCTCTGAGCAGCCTGTTTGTTCTGGTGCCTCACCAGCCTGTGAGTAAAGTATTTCCTCCTAACATATAATGTAAATTTCCACTCCTTTAATTTAATATTATTCGTTCTTGTGCTATCCCTGTCGGACAGTGTGAAAAGTCAGTCTCCTTCCTGTTTAGAAGCTCCCTTTAAGAACTGGAAGGCTGCAGTGAGGTCCCCACTGGAACCTTCTATTCTCCAATCTGAACAAGCCCAACTCCCTCAGCCTGTGTTGGAGAGCTGCTCCAGTCTTCTGATAATCCTCATGGCCCTCTGAACCCATCCCAACAAACCCACATCAGTCACGGAGATCCATTTATCCTGCTCATCTTCTCGTTACCATTTTGCTTTTCAGAACAAAATCATCTTAGACCCCATGACGTTCAGCGAGGCCCGCTTCAGGCCATCTCTGGAGGAGAGGCTGGAGAGCATTATCAGCGGGGCAGCGCTGATGGCAGACTCCTCGTGCACGCGGGATGACCGCCGGGAGCGCATCGTAGCCGAATGCAACGCCGTGCGGCAGGCACTGCAGGACCTGCTGAGCGAGTACATGAATAATGTGAGTGATGCATGCTTAACACTGGCTTCTCTTCCGCTCAATTATTCAACTTTTCTCTAGCAAAAGGCTTTAACTGTTTATGAAAAAACAAACAAACAATAATGCTTCTTCGTATGAGTTGTTTGAGTCATTTCATTTTTAAATATTTTGCAAACTTTTGGCAGAACTTTGGTGCAATCAGATGTTCAGTGGGATGTCTTTTGGTCTGCGAAGGAACTCCCCGCTCCCCATAGCTGTAGCATTGGAGTATCTTCTTGTACGCTAAATAGCCAACAAATAATCACATTGGGATAAAATACTTCTTTAATGAAATCTGGTGGCAAGAAGTGTCAGTGGATAATGGCCTGAGAACAGTTTTCATTAGTGCAAATGAATACAGTTCATTATCAAAATGATATTCTCTGTGCAATAATGGTCATGGTGTATGTTTGTTAAGGTGATACCTATAGATGCTCATGTGAGATAATGCATCGGCTGTGTGGATTAGGCCACTAAAGGTCTTTGCTTACTGTTGAAGCTATTAAATATTCTGTATCTGTGGGAGCAGTGAGTAATATTAATCGGTATTGCTGTTCCCACAACAAGAGTGCAGCTGTTTGTGGAGGGACTCAAGAGCTGTTGACAACGTGGTGTTAACCTGCAGTGCACAGCTTTGTTCTACCTAACTTATCCCAGAAAATTACTCC
This sequence comes from Perdix hodgsoniae, assembly GCA_035772895.1. Classification (NCBI taxonomy): domain Eukaryota; kingdom Metazoa; phylum Chordata; class Aves; order Galliformes; family Phasianidae; genus Perdix; species Perdix hodgsoniae. The sequence goes on along the minus strand of JAPSGF010000093.1, from coordinate 1,703,340 downwards.
TGAGTCCTGTGGAAGATGTGTGAATCCCTAAGCCATATAAGCAACCTAAAAATGGCAATTTATTGTTGGGAAAACTATAAAGAAATGTTTTTTTCCCTTTGAGAAAAAAATGATAGTCGTCATTTGAAATGAGCAGTCCTTGTGGCTGTCATCACTCTTCTGTGACTTTCTGGGCACTGGAACGTAATACCAATGCAAAGTTTTCTCTTTACAAAGAGAATGATCTTAAATGCAATATGATTATGACCTTAAATATCTGCAAACAGATGTCTGAACAAACATTCTCAGAATGACAGTCCTACTTTATGCTTGTCTGTCATCTCTACCAGGCTATAAATGCAATTTTTGCATCCTATTTTTCTGGAATCATATCATTACTAAGACTGTCCAAGGATGAACCTTTAACATAGTTGTGTACATTATTACACAGTTATATGGTAGGCTGATAAATAGCAAAATTGAGTTATTTTGTTGTACAGATAGAATCAGTGTTGGCATTTTAAGGTGTTTTTTCCAAATAGTAGTCACCGTAATATATTTGCTTTTTGTTATTGTTCAATTGAGTGATGGTTGAAAAGTTCTTGTAATGTGATAGAAAGCAAAGTCTAAGCTCTTGCATTCTTGGTTAGCCGTTATGAAGAGGCTTTGATGGAAGGAAATGTTCTGGATTGCTTGCTACGAAATCTTGCTATACAGAATTATTAGTTGGGTGTCATTGTTATAGGTCTTTCAAAAAGAGATCTGATGGATTGTCATTTGTCATTGTGGTGTACCTTTTAAGGGCACAGGCTTTTGGAAATGAAATGCACTTTGCCTTCTGACCGGAAACACTATTTTATTTCCTGTCTACAGAGAAGGGAGATTTTTAAGTGACTGTAAGCATTTATGAACATACTGAAAGTCACTTACAGCCTCCTGGTTTTTATGAACAGATAATGGTGTGAATATCTGTTACCATGTTATCTTCAATTTTTCTTCCTTTTTTTTCTTAATTTTAGCTATACCACACAGTTTCTATAATTATGACTTTTCATGTTGTGTATGGGAATATAATTGACTTAAGCTCTTTTTTACAGCGATTGAATACACATTGTAATGATTCAATACATAATTGATTTCCTAAAAAGTAAAGTACTTCTAACTTAAACATGCCTGTGATAGCAGAATTTAAGAATGGTATTTTATTAAACACTACCTGAGCTGATCATAATGGATGCAAGAGGTGGGATTCAGTTTACATCTGAAGACACTTACAGTGATGTTTTAACATGTAGATATGTATAGCTAACTGGGGATCTCAGTTCATCTCAAGTAGATGCTTAGTGCCATTTTAAATTACTGGTTTGGGTAAATTCAGATCATTTGAACTGAGGCTCTTGGCCTCAGTGTGCAGATAAGAAACTTTTGGATCTACCATAGGTCTTGTGTTGTATCTGCCAGCCCCACGTCCTGTTGTGTGTGCTCTTGGAACAGCAAATGGCTTGGCTCCTACCTTAATCAAATCAATTGAGCCGGAGGTGTTTAAGCTTCTTTTATAACTGATGGATATCAGGTGAATCCTGTCAAGGCCTTTCATATGCTAAGTTTTATAATCTGATGCATTATAAGCTGAATAACTCTATCTGGAGACCTCAGAATATATAAACAAAATCTTCATCAATGAGAATGGAAGATTTTATTTGCAAAGTTTTTTAAAAGCTTGGCTAAGTTTCAAAAGGGTAAAACTGAATCATGAACACCAAGCTGTCTAACATGATGAAGTTGTAAGTCTGAGTCTGTACCTCTGAGATTTTTTGGTGGAGATGGATGTATTTAACTTCTGCCTACAGAGACTTAAGCCACTGAAATCCTTCTATTATTTCAAATCACATAAAATATTATTTGACCTTTACTTTTTTTCACTCTTTTTGGTAACACCTGGAAAATGATGGATCAATTTGGCTGATGATTGCTGATCAGATCTACATAATCGTTTGATACTTGTCATGACGTACAGAAAGCATAGAATAAATTGAATATTCAGTGGTCCTAGTGTACAGTTTCAGACAGTGTAACTGCTGGATGCTTGCAATGTCATTTAGAGTCAATGCAAGGTCAGTTGTTCCCCAGCATAAAACTTTTTCTTTCTTGTTATCTACTTGTATGATTGGGAATCACAGAGGACTTCATGCTGCTTAGTAGACAAGTAGATTCTGTTCTGTGTAAAACTTGTACCGTGTTAAACATTGACACTGCATAGAACTGTACAAATTTGTTGTAGTTTACATTCTATCTTACATTAAATTTCAGCAGATACAAAGTAAAATATAGGGGAAAGCAAACACTCAGAATGGAATTGTCATTCTTGAAGTTTCACTGATTTTTATTATTTTTTTTCTTTTTTACTTTTTGCTGTTGTATCTGTGGAGAAGAGGAAACTGGGAGGTTTACAGGCAGTTATATGAAACAGAAGGTTGGCTGTGTGATGATACAAGCTGCTTGTGCTTTCTGTCTAAATGCTAAAGGCAATGCAAGGAGAAAAAAAGGGGTTTTGCTAGATTTTGCTCCAAGAAAAGGAAATAGCATCAGGCTGAACAATGTAAGAACTTCTGCCTTTTATGTAGCACAGGTTGTGTAAGAAAACTTCCTCCACCTGCAGAACACCCACTGTGCCTACCTCTTTCTTAGAAAGCTGCCTGTGGAGAGGCGTGCATCTTATCTTCTGTGCTCCTGCAGGGCTTTTAAAGTACATCCGTCATATCTCCTGATATTCCCTGCACCTGTGGTCTGTTTTCATCGCTAGTTGCTTTAGCAGCTTTTGGTAGATCAATATACTCTGCTGCATTGCAAAAGAAAATTTAACACACACACAACGCTGTTGTTTCCCTTGTTTGCCTTTCCAGTCTTTATGGATCCATCGCAGGCTGCCAGGTAGATTATAATGTTCCTGAGGTTAGTTTTATGTCAGGGAGAAATCTCTCTGTGTGTTACCCAAAGTTTACTGAAGTAAGTTAAAACTGTTATGCAGTTCAGAAAACTGGATAAACAGATACCACGAGTCATCATATGGTTTGGTATCCAAATTAAAAAAAAAAAAATAACAACAACATAAAAATAAAACTCAAAAACAACAAAACAGGAAGTTCAGTTAAAGAGGACAGGGCAGATTTCAACTTTGAAGAGAAAAATGGTGCTAGTTTAGTAGTTATATCCTTTTTTATGTTATAAAGAATCATCATCATAGAATCATAGAACGGCCTGGGTTGAAAAAGACCACAATGATCATCTAGTTTAAAACCCATGCTATGTGCAGGGTCACCAACCAGCAGCCCAGGCTGCCCAGAGCCACATCCAGCCTGGCCTTGAATGCCTTCAGGGATGGGGCATCCACAACCTCCTTGGGCAACCTGTTCCAGTGCATCACCACTCTCTGTGTGAAAAACTTCCTCCTAATATCTCACCTAAAGCTCCCCTGTCTCAGTTTATAACCATTCCCCCTTGTCCTATCACTATCAACCCCATGTAAACCGCAGTTCCCACTCCTATTCATAGATTCATACATAAGTATTGGAAGGCCACAGTGAGATCTCCCTGGAGCCTTCTCTTCTTCAAACTAAAAAAGCCCTTTTCCCTGAACCTTTCTTCATAGGACAGCCCTCTGAAAAAAAAAGAACTGTCACAACAATAGAGGACTAGACATGACAAGACGTGGTTGGAGAAGGGTATTCTGATTCTTTGTTCCATCTTCTCTGATAAATACTGATTTGTTCTATGTCCTACATCTTGAATGAGATTTTTTCTTTCAAGATGTCTTCAACTCACAAATACTCACATGTTCTGGACCCAATTCAGAGGTTATTTAAGTAGTTATTGTTGTAGGAGGTTTTTGAATTATTGTTGCTACAGATTTTTTTCCTAGTATCTTTTTGAGTTCTGTGCATAATTATGTATTTGTATAGCACATTGCATTGACTGGAGTCTCACACTATTTGAGAACTGAGGGAGAACTTCTATGGAGATGACATATATACTGTTTCATTTTTTGATTGTATACCTTGTAGCAGATATCTAATAATATATACTTTCCATTTTTTCTTATCAGTAGCTCTGTCAAAGTGTTTTTCCAGAATGATCTCTCTTACTTCCATGCTGAACTCAACTCAACTTTAAAATCTTTTATTTCTGGGAAGCGGAGGCAGGAAACATCTCAGTTGATTCGGTTTTGTGGCATTTCTTATTTCTTAGAAAATTGGAGGAAGTAATTTTCCTCAAAATCTTAGATAGATGTAATAAATGCAATCATTTATTTAAAAATATTAATAAACCTTTATTGGCTTCTGTCCTGCAGAGAACTAAACACAGTTCAGCAGAAGCTGTTAATACAACTCTTTCCCAGTCATTTAAATGACAGCATTTTTTAGTGGATGGCTCGCTCTGGCTGTGGCCTATTTTCCTGCTGTTTTGCTCTTGTGGATCCTTTATGTATATGACTTACTTATATAATGACTTGTGTTGCAGGCTGATAGGAAACAGCAATTCTAGGCAATTGCTACTTCCAGCTCTTAAGCTAAGCTTAGATTTGGGATTAGCAGTGTATTGCCAAATTCATGTAAAGCAGCTCTGGGCACTCTTTCTTGCAAGCATGAGGGTGCTGCTTGTTGATGTCTGGTTAGGATGAGAAAAGAAGAAAATGATATATTTAGAAAAATATGCTTTAAAAAGATGTTCTGACATCATTGGTTTCAGTGCCAAATAAAGACAGAGTGTGAATTTTGGGTTGCTGTGGAGTATCACAGACAAATTTGGAAAGTGGTTGACAAGTGAGTAAGCCATGACTGTTAAAGATCTCTGTAACCAATTGAATTCTGGTTTGGAAGGAGTACAAGTGCACATTTGAAAAGACATTTCCCGTCCAGTTCAAATACCTAGTTATCTTCTCTAGCCTTTGGACTTGTTGTTGAGTTAAGTTAGTTATTCCCACCCAGTGTTCCTGCTTTCAGCTACTGCTAACATTTCAGAAGAGCTTGGGTTTCAATTTATTGCAATTGTGTTTCTGGACAGAGAATGCTTAGTATTGCTTGTTGACTTTTTTGACTGCTCTTTGGATTGAACACACATTTCTGGATTCCTTGTACTACTACTATTTAATGTATAGGCATGAGTTGCAGAGTTCTACAGGCTAGGCTTGTTTTTGTTGATATTTTACTGATATTACTGTAGGAATAATGTTGCCTGATGTTTACTCTTTTTAATCTTGTTCTCTTAAGCTGCTACCTATTCCTGACTGCTGTTCTCTGCAACTGAGGTGCTACAGGCTATAATTCCGGTTTCTATGGAAAAGAAAATGTCATATCTTGAAGATGCAAAACGTAAGAAAACAGAGAGGGAAAAATATAAGTCTCCAGGCAGTTTTTCTTCACAAATATATCAGTAAAAAGTTTTAAGTTCTCAAAGTAAAACTGTAGTGCTGCACTACATGAAAATGAAATGTCCTTAAAAGACAGCTAAAGTTACTGTGCTTGATTGGAGAATGAAAAAAACTGATAGCAAAGGGAAATCTATAAACTCTCAAGATATTGTCAGCTCCTGTGTTTAACAGCTCCATTTGAATTCATATTTAAAAGAGAAAGGCAATAATTCTTGAATAACCTTGCATAAGGTTAGCCTGGGTGACAGTGAGCAGTAAATTACTGTTATGAAATAGAATGATGTCTGTAGCTATCCTGGGATGGAGGCTGGGCTGAATGACAGGCGACCGAATGCTGAGTCACCAGGACTGACTGATGTGACCATGACCACTCTGGCTGGACTAGATTCTTGTTGGTACTGTGGTTGAACATTGAGCTTTTTGAAGCATTTCTAGAGAAGAACAGCTTGTCTGAAAGTGTCCATATTGTATTTCAAGCTGGAGATAAGCTCGTTTATACCCACTTTATATGTTGGGATGTTATACAAGCAGTTTTGTCTTCCCTAACTTGAAATAAACAACTGGAAACACTGTAGTTATGACTGGAGGAGAAGAATATGTTCCCAATTTGCAAATATTTTATGATGTGCCACGGTGTTTCTTCTCAAGCACTTTAGGCTTTACATTTATGCATCCCTCCTGAGTGCCTCAACTTCTCCAGACTGTACATCAATCACTATCTAAGTATGCTACCTACATTATAACTCCAAAAGGATTCAGCCATGTTTCAAGGAACCTTTTGAGTCTTATTTTTTGATTATCAGGGCCTCATAGGAGATGCCTAATTTCTTTATGATATGTTTACAGAAATGCTGCACTGCTTACAATTACACAAGTGAGGTCTTTTTTTCTCTTTTTTGTCTTATTTGCTCATTCCTGCAATTTCTCATTTTGCAAGTCCATGATTACATTTATTTTTGTAGGAGATTAAGTTAACAACACTGAGGTGTTTTTTTTAATCAAAAACAAATAGAAAAGCTCTCTGCAAAACAAGTGTTGATGGCTTGGGAATGGCAAACATGCAAAAAATTTGCCTTCACCTCCGGTTTCTTTGGTCATGAATTACCACGGGGTTGTGTTATTCTATCTGTTTGGATTCTTTAACTCACTGAGTTACAACTTGTCGAACGTTCTGAACTGCACTACTGATGGCTTTGGCTTGGTGGTGTCCGTTGGAGAGCCTTCTGTAGGTACCTACATACCTACTGTATGCTGTATTTGTAAAGCTGGACCATGATGTGCCATTGAGGAAGCTTTGAATTACCTGATAACATGTAAACAAATGAGATTTTTGGAATCTGAGGCTGAATTGCAGTATTAGGTTGAATGATGTTTCTGACAAGGTATTTATTTCCCTCTGAATTAGCATGGGACTTTCCTAGATTGCCAGTGAATTCAACTAAATGCCTGTGTGTGAGGACTGATTTTTTTTTCATTTTCCTTTATCTCTATACAATTCATGATGTAATTGACATGAAGGTTCAGAAAAAAATATGGTCTAAATGATGTTATGTTACAGTCCTTCTGTGAATTCTTTTCCTTAATATGACTTCATTGCTATTCCATTATTAACTAAATGCATTTTTAAGAGTCCTTTTGATACCAGACAGGTTCATTACTGGAAATCATGCAATTATTATTTCCGTAATTGAGAAGTACTGAGTATACTAAGAGTGCCTGCTCCTTTTAAATTCAGTATGTTTAGACCAAAGGAGTACTGGGGAAAAAAGAAAAAAAAAAAAAGAAAAAAGAAAAAAAAAAGAAAAAAAAACCACATTAATTTTCCTTCTACTGAATGCTGCATTTTAGCTCATATTATTTTGCATTAATTAGTTTTGATCTTTCTAAAATGTGTTCTTACAGAAGTAATGACTTCTGCATCACTGCTTTTAATATGCTGGAAAGCACAGTGGTAATGTTTGTAAGATTAAGGCTATCTGAAAATAATATCGTTAAAGCAATTTTTTTCTTTTTTTTTCACCTGTAGAAAAGACTTTGAATATGTGGTGTGATTCATAACTTTAATAATTTTTCTTCATATCAGAGTTAGTATTTATGGGTCATTAGTTTGTTATTTTTCTTTGTCGGCAAGTCAATAGCAGTGAGAAAGATTTCTCACGCATTTTACACTATATTTGTAGCATTATGATTATCTCCATGTGCATCTGCCTTTTGTGTATGCATTTTAGTTTCAATGTTTGTACAATATGTCCAGATATATATTGTTATGCAATGTAGGCTTTTGAATGCAAGGTAAAACGTTCAAAATGCCTTTAGAGAGTCACAGAACGGCCTGGGTTGGAAGGGGCCTCAAGGATCATGAATCTCCAACCCTCCTGCCACATGCAGGGTCACCAACCTCCCCATTTAATACTAGACCAGGCTGCCTAGGGTTTAGTGTTATTGGGAATGCATCAAAATAAGCATGAACCTAATAACATTAATAAGCATCAGAAGTCTGTATCCCGAAGGCTCCGTAACATCTTCTGTTCACATCATAATTTTTTTTTTTTTAATATGCACAATATATCCACATTCTTTCGATCGAGGAAAACCTGAAGGTGTCAATGGAAACTCAAACAGAATGTTAACTATACACTTTTGTGTCTTTGAGATATTACTATTCTGCAGGTGAGTAGAGGAGGGTGTAACTGTAAAGAGACACTGGGGCTTCATGAGGGTGTGAGTGCATACCAGCAGTGTATTCTTTGTCAGGGCATTTGTGTCCCAGTTTAGGAAATGGGTTTGTATCACTTCTCTTGAGCACTGCCAAAATGTGCCCTAGCAATGCATGAAATCAGATTTGAGCAGTTTGGTAGACTTGCTTCCTTCTCATTAAGAGCCTGCAGAAGGTACATGAAACTGAGGGAAGGATGGAGGGATGTGAAGAGAAATTGATCCTGTTGAGTACCATAGAAAAACATCAAGAATCCTCTTTGCCACAAACAGGAAGAGAACACAAATCTATGTATGAATGCTGTTACGGTGCTTACACTTCCAATTAGCAATCCAAACTACAAAATCAGGGAGTTACAGTACTGTCCACTAAGCTCTGCTTTGCATATACTGTGTTGGTTTGAGTTATTCATGTTTTTACAGAAGGAATGATTTTAACTTATAAGAATTCATTAGAGAAATGTCATCTGAAGTCATGGTAATAGATATCCAGAAGAGGGCACACTTGCATACCAGAAATGTTTTCTACCTAACTGGAGATCTGCATTCTGATGTGGTATAGCTGCAATCAAAGAAAATGTAATAAAAACTAAAATGAAGAGGTTAATTTTTAGTAGTTACAGGATTTTTAGAAGAAAATAGATTCAAAAGGTTATTTAAGAAAATATATATATTTAAATCAAGTTAATATTAAGTGTGTTAATTATCAAATAGAAATTGAATGTTAAGTTCTACTTGCATTTTTTTTTAAATGCCTTGATAATTTTATGTTTCACTAAGAGATTTGGCAAGCAAGGGATAAGAGCTTCCCTGCCCTTCTGAAATTATTTCAGATGCAAATTTATGATGCAAAGCTCAAAGAACACATGCAACTTAGTAAAGACTAATTTACAAATTGCCTTCTACAACAGACATATGATAAAATACAAAGAGATATATCCAAGTTTGCTGGGCTTTGACTGGAGAATTATCTTATGGCTTCATAAATACAGTAGAGAAATTGCATCTGCTGACCCAGTAACTCATCACTTTCTCAGAATTATGTATTAGACAGAGTCTGGGAGGATGTGTGGTTTATTTCTGCATCTTTACTTGAGGAATGAAAGGCAGGAAAGGCATCTATACTGTAAGCAGCTCCCTAATACTTAGTGAAATTACTGGAAAAAATTGTTTCATTTCTTTGAGGATTGAGTTGGAGGAATAAGTTCTTTCCATATTTGGATATATATTTTTTTAATATTACATATTGATTCAGTTTTCATAATATTTGATAACATTTGGAGACTTTTTCAGAGCCTTTCCTTTTAGCAGAGTTTGAAACTATGTCAAAATGTTGTAGCATGTATTTGACTTCAACAGAATGCAATGAAATGTTTTGTGAAATCTATTTCTCTATAATAAGGCTTTAAGCTTATTTGCTTTATAAAGTAAGCTATGATTAAGCTTAGGATAACATATTGGCTCTGTATTTTCACAATACATATGTTATGTAGGTTGTTTACATGTTTGTCAGTTAATTAACTGATGCCTTGACTAATTCTTTATTTGCTCGTCAGTTATTTTAAAAAATTAAAAATTAAAAAATGGAGAATCCCAGTTGGATGAATTACAACACGTGACAGTGTTGGAAATTGTTTTGGGCATTTGGTCAGGTTTTGAGTTAAGTACACAGGTTATAATTTCCTTTTTTTCAAAGGAAATTCTTCCAATTTATGCTGAGGATTGACTCATATCTTGTATAGCATCACACTTCTTTTTTGCATTGTAGTGAAACATTTCTGTGTGAAGTCAGAGATCCCCAAGAGGCAATTGTGGAGCTTCAAGTGGACAGTGACTGAGTTTTTTCTGATAACATCTAAAATACCTAGGGGCACAATGTGTAGTAATGTAGTTACTATAAGGCTGTCAAATTCATTGCCAAATCGTATTTGAATCCTGGGATCAGATAAATGAGATTTTAATTGGGTTTTAAGGGTAAGCTGAATAAGTAGATAAGGTAGAATTAACCAGAGACATATTAATTTAATGAAATCTTTGGTTCTCTTAAGCTGTTGTATTAAACACCATTCAGTCTCTGCTGAAAAGAGACATTGTAGTAGGTTAGAAAGAGTTTGACAGTGATAGGTAAGACAAATGATGGTATCAGATGTAATCACTTAAACACATAGTAACATAAATACATTATCTGGAACCCAAGGAAACCATGAAACTGGTTGACATTCCATTAGCTGTATTTTATCATAAACAAAAGAAGCAATTAAACAGAAACCCACATTTAATGGTTTCCAACCTCGTTGGGCCATTCACCCGAGGGATTTATGAGGCTATTGAATTGTGTTATTTGTTTCTTATATGAAACACCAGAAGTTGCTGTGATGTGAAGTCGTTGTAACCATTTCTTATAAATTCCTTTTCTTTCTGAAATATCTTAATGGTCTTTTTTTTTTTTTCCTAACATCAATTAGTTTTATGAATTGCTCGATATATAGGAGGAGAAGAAAAAAATTGAAAAAAAAAAAAAGTGGGTGAGAAATTTTTTGCTGTTTGAGTCAGTCATGAAAGCATTGGCTCATCTCAAAATTATGTCTTATCATTCTGAATGGGTAGGTGAGCACAAACGCTTATGCTTCCCTTCTGGTGCCTGCATGTATGATGAGGCAAATTCCATGAGTGTCAGCAAAGAGTTGTTTATCATTATGTGAATGCATAAAAGATTCTATCAGGGATCTAAAATGTAAGAATTGCAGGATGTAGATATCTCCATGAAAGGCAGTAATGCAAATTCTAATGGCTTAAAATGTGATTGTATACTTTGTTGGTTTTGGGTCTCAGGTTTTATGGGGGGCTGCATGGATAGCCAGCACATAATGAATCCAAAGGTTCCGCTTCAGGCATTTTGTCAGTGTGAATTTAAATTAAAAGTTATGAAATCAAATGTTTAAAAAAAAAACAAAGCATTAAGAAGTTGATGTTTTGCAATTCCACATCGGGTTTTAACTAATGAAATACATTTTGAAGCAGAAATACAGAGGCAGTTCACTTCTTTCTTTATTTTTTCCAGAATCTAACGAGGAACTTTGTTTACAAATCTGCCTTAGGTGAACAACCATTTATTTCTCTCTTGAAGCATTTTTTTTTTTCATTCAATGTAAATAACATAAAAAATAAAAATAAATGAATGAATAAATAAAAGATATGCCTGACTGCAAGCGTGCAGGACTAAGCTTGCAAAGTGCATCTACATCCAACCACTTGTATGTACCAAACAATAAAGCTTGAAGGCTCATTAGCCTGGAATGACCCAACTGTGTTTTATGCATAGGGGTCATTTCTTTACTAATGAGCCTCTAAGCCAGATGGCTAACCCCACAGTAGTCTAGCTGCATTAGTGTGATTTAGATTTTTAGGCAAATTGTTTTTTTTTTTTTCCTTTTTTTTTTTTAATTAACAAACTGGAGCTGGTGGCAGTGCTGACAGACAGCTTTTTATAAAACTGTGTCAAACAAAGTATTTTGCCTTAGAAGATAAATGGCTAATGTGGCTCTTCTTTGAATCAATTTCTAGTACAGTTGCTCATTTCTAGTGATCATAGTTTGTTAGATGCTATTCCAATGTTTTGAACAGAAAGTTAGTTTAGTTATTCTTCGTCTCTACTGGATTTTGTTTCAGTAACCAATTAATCAAATCCATCCTTATCTGGGTACAAAAGAGAACGTGAAAGAAGAATGGTCTGCACAGGTGAAAGGGAAAGAATGCTGTTTGCTTTTCAGTGTCTGTCACCTTCTCGAATTCCTCATCCAGAATTTTTAGTTGTCATTATGAATTTAAGATGTTTCAGGTGACTGGGATGACAAGTTGCTGCTCATTTGGGCCTGGGTTCATATTTCTGTAGAAACCTTTTCCAGTTATGAGGAACCTGGGCATTTTGGATTCCTTCTGATCAGTTGAAAGAGTTTGACATCTTCAAAATATGCTGTTTTACATTGATCATTTTCAAGGGATGCTTTTCACTCACCGTTGTCTAAAGTGTCCTCAAGACAGATTTGGAAATAAGACAAAATTTTACATAGAGAACAGGACTGAAGACAGGAGGACTTGAAGGAAGGGCAGTTTACAAAAGACAAAGCCAGAAAGAGTCTTCTGGAGATGGTTTTGAAAGAGTGTTTCAAACACTGCACGAATGAACATCCGTGTCCTTTTGGCAATCCCATATTTGAAAGAAATTTTGATACAGTAGGTTCGTGTCTGATATAGTGAGTAACTTCAGCTGATGATTTACTCATATCGTATTGGCTTTTGTTGCAGTGATGTTAAATAATTCTATATAGGTTCTCAGCGCTGAAAATTGCTCTTATCTTGAAAGAAGGTGGCTACATTTGAAGGAAAGAATATAAAATGGGTCAGATTTATGTCGCGTGGTATCTTTTCTCTGATAATGGTCACAGGGGGTGACTAAAGAAGAGTATAAGAACCTGACAAACATTGTGATTGTGATTCTTTGCAAAATTTATTCTTTCTGCCTCGAGCAATTTATGGTCCAGGGAGTTTCAACACAAAAGGTGATCTCTTTTTGTTGAAAAATGAATAATTTAGGATCCTTTCTTAAACACTCTGTAGAGCATTAAGGATTTTAGAGATGTACACAAGTCTCTAGAGTAGCTATTTAGCATCTTTTTTCCCTTTTTCTTTTTTCCCCCTTCAGCTTTATGAGTTGTATAGTCCAGGACAGATCAGAAAGGAGATAAATGCAACAGCTGTAACTCTTTGGTAGTTTTCTTTGTAGGTATTTTAAAACTTTATTGAATCATATTTTAAGGATGTTATCAACTTTTCTTGCATTTTTTTAATTTTTATTTTTAAAATCTACATTTGGAATACTGAAACAAAACTTAAGACGCATTGTCAAGTCCTTTAAATGTCTCAAGGCCAATACAGGGAGATTTGCTTGCTTAATAACCATGTGCTTTTGTTTTCCAACTATACCTGCTTCTCACCAGCTGCAATAACTTTCAAAGCAATATGATTTCCCATTGTGGGAAAATCTCCCTAAAACTATCCGTAAAGATACGGAGAAAAAGATAGACTGGCACCCTATGAAAGCTAGAATAGACAGTGCTTCCTAAATAAGCCATGTTTATAAAGTTCTGGTGGTAGGTATAGTGTCTTCAGGTGCTTTTCATTGGATAATGGCACTGTGTAATCAAAATGGAGACATGGCAATGCACTTTGTCAGAAAATACTGCAAAATGTTTAGAAAAGCTTTGATTCAGTAAAACGGTTTTGCTATAAGCAGTCAAAGTCAGAATCAGGGCCAAAACTGCATGAGATAACTTTCCCAAGAAAGGAAGAAGGAAAGCAGTGTCAAAACATTAGAAAAATAAATGAATTTAGATGTGAAAGTGCAAGAAAATCTTAATGCTGTTTTGATTTGCCAGTGCTCGTAAATCTGTCTTCCAGAACTGGGGAACGGGTATCTTTCTGAAGGAGATACTAATCAAGGTGGAAAAGAGCAGGTGATTTTCTGTTTTATTCTGACTTGTGCTCATATTTCTTTGACTACACATTTCCTGATGTATTCGGATGTTCATATGTGTGTATTTCACATTTTTAACTTCTGTCTCTCGTTACCCAAAGCCAAATGAACTCGCACTGAATGTTTAGTGTTGGGTAAAAGCTGTTTTCAAATCTGTCATTACTTTTAAGATTTGTTCTTTAGAGATTGAATTTCTACTTTCTAATTAAGAATGTGAAGATGGTGTCTGACTCATACCTTAATTTGTAGTATGGGAAATGTAAGTAGTATTTTTTCTCTTTACTTCGTGTTGCCAAACTAACAGAATGACAATAATTTAACTGTTTTTTTTTTTTCTTTTTTAATCAAACCATATAATTAAATGACTGTGAGAACTAAAAAGCATTTCACATTCACTGAAGAGTGGTTACACTTTTACTGCCCTGTAAGCAAAATTGTAATAACAAAATGATACAGCATCATATACTGTGTACATTTTTATTTGTTAATAACAAATTTAAAATGATAAATACTTTTCCTTCTGTAAAATCTCCTGAGAATTCAGTACCACTGTAAATATAATCTGCAGTTCTTTACAATTATAGTTTAAATAGACCAAGTCTAAAGGGAGTCTGCCTATTTGATTTTCAAATTTGCATCACTTAAAATCCAATCAGACCAACTGTTCAGATTTTTATTAGGTATGAAATACACGAATGTGTTCAAGGCCACGCTATGTATAGCAAACACATACCTTGTGTTACAGCATGGCTTATCTAACTTGTTACTTAGCATGTGATTTGACCTTCATCTCACAGTCTGCTTGCTGACTCCTTGAATTGTTACTATATTAAACTCTTCGATTTTCAGTAACTGGTGTTTTATAGGCCAGCAGATTGCATTTGATTTTGTGAATTTGCTGTAACATATTGAGTTTAACAGATTTATGCAGAAAAGTAAAACAAAAATAATATAGCAGGCACTCAGAATTTTAGAACACGAGGGCATTAGGCTCACAGGTGGCTGATCTGGATGTTGGCATTGAATATTTTGGTAGGAAAGGTAATCTGTTTTTGACAGCACACTTAGCCAATGCATTCAGGTGTTTGGGTAGTAATCTGCACGGTCTCATCTACTGGAGACAATAGTGACCATGTGATGTACAACATTATATTTTCACTGTTTTTAAAAACAGAGGATCTGTCCAGAGCATGCTAAAATAGATTTTAAAGACCCGAAGAAATGGAGTCTATATATTCATTTCTTCGTGTAGCATCCTTTGTTAATTTTAATCATAAGGTAGAAGGAGGAATGTTCATTTGATGTTTTGATTATAATTGTTCATTGCAAGGTGGGTTTAAGAACACAAGAAAAAAAACAAAGCCATTGGAAAAAAAGAAAAGAGGTTCATCTCCTTTCTTACCTATTGTGTCAAAATGAGCTCTGTCTTTTCTGTCCAAATGCATAATGATGCACTCCAAACTTCATGCCATGGAAACGTCTTTAAAATATAGTAGACACAATTGTATTCATTGTAACTAAGAATTTTAGGGTAACAGTCAGACCAGTAACTTATTATTCATGATCAGGTCAGCTGGTGGGAGCTGTCCGAGTTGTACTTGTTGGGTCAGATTGCCCTCAATATTACTTTTCTTAATGATATGTTTGGAATATAGCAACCAATCTTCCCTAGCTCTTCAGTGAATTACGTTTCTATAAAATTAACAATGTTCACCAATACATATACTTCAAGGGGTATTCACAATGACATTGGGTAACGAGTAATAGAACTTGAACCATGTATGTAATATTTATCAGTTTAGTCTTATCATTTATTTTCTGGAAAATCTTGGATATTTATTGCCTTGGTAGAACAGTTTGAATTCTTGAGGAGTTAAGGAACAAAGCAGCTCTATCACAGTAACATTTTCAGTGGTTTTGAGGGAGCTTGAGTGTTTGAGCTTGAGTGCTTGAGTGTTTGAGCTTGAGTGCTTGAGCATTGCGTCTCTGCCTGGTTGTCCTAAGGGATCCACGGAAGAGCTGAGTTAATCTACATTTTCAGCATGGGAATCTTCTTGAATAAGAAGTTAGTGTTTTATTTCTGGTGGAGCCTTTTGTGGGCTGGAGCATCTTCAAGACAATTCAAGCACTAGTTGAATCCCCGACTGTGGTTATTGAATCCAAATAAGAATCTGATGAAAGAAAGGGGAGGGTGCCTAGTATAGAGTTTAAATAGACTTATAATTTTCTGCTTTTTTGTTTCTTGCCATTTCCAAAAGGCAATAGCTATCAGATTTTCTGAAAGAACTGAATACCAGTAGCACCAAATATGGAGAATTTCTGTTGAACAGTTGAAGTGTTCAGTATCATAGGAAACTAGAAATTATAGGATGTGAGGGAAAGAAATCTTAATATAGCTCCTAACCACTATTTTTATAAAATGCACCATAAGTATTATGAGTGCCAAGAATATCCTAACCATCATATTGATTTTATACTGTTTTTCCTGACTCTGGTATTGCAATGCAGTGACATTTCATTACAGTCAATGGAACTATAATAACTGAAGTGCAACACCAGCTGATGGAAATAAAATTAAATCTATCTTCAGTAATAAAGAAGTGACATCCACCAAGAATAGAATACAGACCATTTTTGTAGATTTAAAATGTTAAATTACAACCAGCTATAAACAAAAAGTAAGTATTTGTTGTAACTAACAATCAGATAATATCATTTCTCCTAGATTTCTTCAGAAAGTTCCTAAAACAAATACTTATGCATGTACATGGATATTCACCTCCTTTAACAGAAAGCCTCACAATTGTGACATACGCATTTTGCAAAATATATTTAACAAGGTTTCTTAAATATCTTCCAATTCCTGGTGACAGATAAATTAAAAATAAGCCTGTTTGAGGGATTGAAAAATATAATCAAGCCCTGCTTTGATGCTTATGCTATTAGAGTACATACAGAATTTTCAAGAGCATGGACTGCTAAGCATTTGTGTATCATTAAGCATCACTTTGAATTGGAAATTCATCATGCTTCAGTGAATGAGTACTACTACATTTGATCAAAGGAATAACTAAAAAT
Source organism: Perdix hodgsoniae (assembly GCA_035772895.1). Taxonomy (NCBI): domain Eukaryota; kingdom Metazoa; phylum Chordata; class Aves; order Galliformes; family Phasianidae; genus Perdix; species Perdix hodgsoniae. The sequence goes on along the minus strand of JAPSGF010000093.1, from coordinate 1,686,607 downwards.
ATAACCTAAAAATATATATGCAGTATATCTATTTGCTGCAATTGGGTTGAAATGACACTACCTGCACAAATATCATGATACTATCATGATTCATAAGCAGATGTATGCTTCTTCTTTTCTTTTTTATTTTTTTTTAATTTTCTTTTTTTTTTTTAATTTTTTTTCTCAAATAAAATAGAATGGCTGTATTTGCTTTGACCCCTCATCTGACTTCTTTCTGTGCACTGACAGTATTTGACTAGCAGCTTCTTTATTGGTTTTTGTTTTTAACCTGGTCTGATAGTAATAGGAAAGTAGGGAATGGTTTAAAAGAGGGAAGATTTAGATTTGGTATTAGAGGGAAATTCTTTACTCAGAGAGTGGTGAGGCACTGACAAGGGCTGCCAGATCTGGTCGGTGGCAACCCACCGTATGGCAGCGGATTAGAACTAGGTGATCTTTATGATCCCCTCCAACTCAAGCCACTCTAATAACAGGTGAAATAAATTTATTTTTGGATTTTGGACATAAAAATCTTCACATAAGAAAACAAAGTTTGCTTTCGTTGATTTGCTGGATGCTAGAGGTGTTGACAAATATATTTCATGCACTTCATCTGATTCATAGCAATCTGCTAAGGGTTGCTATAATTACATTTTGTGAATTCAAAGAAAGAGGAAACTTGCATCCTACATAGGTTTGTCATGGCCTAAAATGATAAAAGCTTAAGGACTGGACTACTAGAACACTGGGCTTTCTAACAAATGTATGTATGGTTAAGGCACTCAGTTCTTTGGTCCATGTTCTCAGCATTGTGTGATGCATTATTCCAAAAGAAATCATTCTATGTGCATATTTTGCCATATATAGAGCATAGTGTGTAAAAAGCATAATGCATAAGAGTGTATTTCAGTTGTTTTAGCTAGTTTAGGGAAAGCAACATGTCGTTTGTCTTCCTGTCTTCATTCAGTTCTCTCTAGCAGAAGGAGGTCCTAAACTCAAAGTTCCTTAAGTGACCTTTTGAAAGTGTTATTAAGAATTCAGAACAATTCTTACCTTTTTCATCTTGATCTTGATGTCTGTATTACTCTTAGTAGAGTCATTTTCGTTTCTCTGGCTCCTTTCAAAATTTCCTGACATTTAACTGACAAGATCTACCTGGAACATAATGCGTGAAGACCCCAGTTGAAAGGGAGCAAAAAGAGCCTGACACCGGGATATGAAATGCAGCCTTCTCCTGTCACTGTGATATTAAAGCACGCCTGGCACCTGCAACCCTATTTCTCTGATGTGGATGGTAAAAAATGTAGTTAAGTTATAAACTCATTTGATTACTTCTTTACAAATGTTTTCATTATTATTTTCTTCATATCTGGAATTCTATATTTTTGAGGGGCCTAGAAATATATTCAATTTTCTGTCATGTTCCAGAGAAGATATTTCTTCCTATCCTGATGTATTTATTTGATTGAACACGTAAGTGGCAGAAGCTGGCCATGGATGCTGGGGAGACCTAATTTCTTTCTGTTCATTTTGAAACGTAAAGACATTTTCATTGAATTCTTATAAAATGTTGTTCTGTGGAGAGACAATATATTTGGGAAAAGAAAATTTCCTATTTTTGATCATTATTTTTATATCAGGGTGGTTAAGGGACAGATGTGAATTTGACAGTCACTCAACACTGCATGTTTCGTAGAAGGTGCTTTTGTACCTAGCAGTAGTATTTTGGACTTCACTAATGACATTGGAGCAGGGAGAGCAGGACAGTCATGATGGAAGTCTACATTGATGGGGAGGGTTGATCTTCCAGTTGTTGGTTTCCTGACTGAATCATTTGTTAGCATCTGTAATCTCTTATAGGGAAACCAAAGGACAAGGGAAACATGGCAAACTTGTCATTGTCTCTGTCTCCCTAAGAAGTGTGAGAGGATTTTCCATTAAAAACATGATCAGCTTTGGGAACAATTGCCCAGAGGTCTTCAACTGTACAGCTTTTCAAGACTAAGGTGAAGTCTTGAGCAACCTTCTCTGATCTCATAGCTGACACTGCTTGGTGCAGGAGACTGGAGTAGGGGAACTCTGAAGTCTCCTCCAGCCTGTATGACTTTATGGTTTAAGAGAGTTTGGATGCAGCAACAGGCCATTTGACATTTAGAATTCTTGTACATTTACAGCTGACAACAAACTATTTCTGGCATTTTGCAGTATGTGCTGAAACTGGTATTCTTGTCGACTTAAGCAACACAAAAGTAGAATATTAATTATTAATGGATACTGATTTCTTGTACAACGATATCACCCAGGTACACTTGACTCCCATCTGACTCTCCATATGCTTCTGCCAATTTTTAAGCTAAAAGCAGATGTTGGTTGCTTTCATCACACTTGCTCCTCTTTTGCTTATTAATATAAATGAAAAAGAATCCTAGTGTCTTTGTGTTTGTTTGCTTATTTTTTTTTTCCTTTTACTCAAGTTAAGAAAAATTAAAAAGGTCTTACTGCAAAATATACTCAACTTTGTGAGGTAAATTCTGTATAGAAGTCATGGGCTTTGGTTCTTTGTGCGAGTCCTGTATTCTACAAGAAAGGACTATTTGAGCATAATGTTAGTAAACAGATCAACAACAACACACACCCACAGATACCCACATTCATTTGCTTTTCTAATTCATTTAGAAAAAAAAGAAAGAACACAAGTTATAGAAATAGTCAATAGTTGGCTAATGGGAAAAAAAAACATTATAAAATTAGAGGTTGAAGGTGGAAGGGTCTTCTTTTAATTGAGAGATGCATTTGTTCATTGCTTTTTAGTATAATTTTGCTTCTGCACGTTATGACAAAAAGTAGTATTGTAAATTTTACCCAGTCATACTTTCAAACTTTCTCCATGTCCATTTGGAATTATTTTAAAAATATATTTTAATTTTTTTTTCTTAGTCAGGGTGTTGGAAAAACTACCCCCACATTTCCTCCAAATATGATTGCAGTTTGCTAATAAATTAACTAAATATAACTAAATATAGAGCTTAAGGATATGTTTGTAACTTGTACTCCATTCCTTGCAAAAATTCAGCAAAACAGCACTTCCCAGATAAGTTCTTTGCTACTTATCATTTCCAATAGAAAGAATGATTTATGAGTATTCTACAGAAAATTACTTTCTGCAGACCTCATCTTTCATAAAGCAAAAGAAGACTAATGAGGGCCATCTTTGTTTTAGAAAATAAATCAAGTTTCCTTGCAAATGCATCAGATTTCCTAATGCATCTGTATTTGTACAGCAAATCTGTTGAAACAGTGATTTGCATTAGATTGTGCTAGATCATGCTAATTTATAAGAAAAAGAGCTCACCTTTGAAGCAAGTTTCTTTTTGTAGTTTTCCACTAAAGTTCTTTGAATTCTGTGACAGTACCATGTATTCAGTTAACCTAATTAAAGTGCATTGATTTGCACTTAAACCTTGTTCAAACTATGGAAGTAAAACTGCTTTCCACGAGAAACAGACTTTTAAAATGTGTTTCATGAGAATGTAGAATATTCTTTTCTGATGAGTGAGCTTTGATGTAAGCCTTCAAAAGATGAACAAATGATAACTATATCACAAAATTATACCATATAAACAGAAACAAAAGAAGGGGATATTCTTATCCTAATTAATCTTTCACTAAGTGACATATTTACTTGGACAGAAACATTTTCAATCTGATTGTTTTTGTGTTTCTTAACAAGTTATGTTACCGTGGCTTCTCTATGGAGTTCAAATTGATGAATCTGTGTGCTGATTCCACGATAAACTTTCATTAAATTAGTGTTAGTAAAATCTCAGAGATAATCTTAACCAAAATTACACTTTAATTGCTTCATGGAAAAATAAGCCCTAAAAGATTTTTAGATATTTGAGGCATCAAAGAATCAGAAATTTCTTGTTCTGCTTCCACAAATTTTGTTTTCAGGCCCAAAATTTTTGGTGATATAATTGATGATTATCAACACCATTGCATTGATCCTGTCTCCCTCTTTACTACTCAAACATGGTCAGGAAAGGGAAGTTTCATGTAGTTATATCCTTCACTTGAGAAAGGTCTGAATCTGACATTATTGGGGGGGGGGGGGGGGGTGTTGAAAATACTTTCCAACTTTGTACTGAGAATGAGAACATGTAGTAGTAAAGTTGCATGTGCATTAGAGGCAGCTTGTTTAATTTTAAAGGCTGAGAGAAATAAGTCTGTTATCAGAACTCAGGTTCTGGAAGAATCTGTTATTGCATACTCAGAGAAGGAAGAGAAATCAGAATTCCTCTGTTCGCTGCTGGTTTTCCATTTGTGGAAAAACCCCCACAAGATTTCTTGTATGGATCTCAACACGCTTGCAGTACTTTTCACTCTAGAACAATAATAGTTATGAAATCGCATGAGGTGAGCACTTTGGGTGAGTGTTAAAGGAGTGATGGTTATGTTAATCAGTGAATAAATTGAAATATTGGAAATACAGAGGAACTGCTCGTTTGTTCTGTCTTCAACAAGGTGAAGGTAAGCGACATTCAACAGTATGTGACTGATCTTCTTCTCAGAGTCTTTATACTGTGCATGCTTGGAAAAATCTGTCCATTATAAATGTATTGGGTCATTAAGATTCTGTGCATTTTTAATAAGCCACTAACTCATTTCTTGTTTTACTGATTTCTAATATATATAGACATATATCTAATGTATCTTACATAAATAAATCAAATATAATACAATTTATAATCTTAACAGTTATAGATCAATGCAGAGATTAAAATAAATACAAGCATTGAAGAATTTTCCTTCAGGGCTCCAGCATGGAATTGTAATCAACCTTGAAGAGATCTGGATTCTCAGAAATGAGATCACCTTGGCAACAAAATCTTCTTTTGTCTGAAAGAAGCTAATCAGTGATTTGGCAGAGGAAAAGAATGAAGTAAAGGATCTCTGAGCCATTTCTTCTCTTTTTGGTCCTTTTCTGCTGTACAGGATGGTGGACAGGGGTCTGTATCAGCAGCTGGGTGAGGCTCCTGTCTTTCTTCAGTGCATTCAGAGTCTCAGAACACCAGAGGGAATTAGCAAAGCCCTAAGAGAGATAGGAAATATTCAGCTTTTTCTACTGAACAGTGTCAGCGTGAGTTTTATTCAATGGGTGAATACAATGATGCATTATGAATGATAGAAGACCTTTCTTGCTTGTTTGGTCTTGTCCTAGAGGGTTAGGTGTAATGTCAGGAGGAAGCTGTCTTTGGTAGGATGCTGGGAGTTGAATGAGTACTGGTGCTGGGTACGTGAGGACTGGTGAGTCAGGCCTGGTTGCTGTGGTTAGGTAATACCACTGCGCCATCAGCTTGCAGTATGGAGGAATGTGTACTGCTTCAGTATTCACAAATCTTTATCACTTTACTGCCAGAAACCTGCTTTTTTTTTTTTTTCTTTTTTCCTAAAAGTTTGAAGCATTTTGATTGCTTCCTCTAATAGTAATGTACCTTTTCAACCTGACTCCTATAATGCAAATCCCAAATCATTTACAGGCATTCTAGCATTCATGCAAGAGATGAAAATGTAATTGAATCTTCTGCCAGCTTAGATGGACAGGGGAACTTACAATGTTTGCTTTATTGGTTTACTTTTGCTTTTTGCTAGCATTGCTTTCACATTTCTCTCCTAATTACTTTCTTGACATTGTAGTTGCCTTTTTCATTTTCTTACTGTGCTGTGTTTGTTAGTATGGGAGAGACAGGAGCAGGCAAGATTTGAAATATTTAACTAAACAGAAGATTTCTTGTTGTAGCATATTGGATAGAGTGTAATTATATGAGTTATACTAGGTATCATGCTAGATGATCTTTTGGCCCTCCTCCTTTTTGCTTTCTATTGATCCATGAGGCAAAACAGTGTGAATTTATTTGTCTGTATATTTACCTACTTCCTCACCCAAAAAAATAATTTCTGGTATTGACAATAATGGCTTAAATTTTCAATGAAATCTGTGATGCCATGATAGAAACCCAGTTGTACCATTCTGTTTGTTCAATTGCTCTGTTGTACCATAAAGAAATAGAGAAAAGAAATCAGGTGTAAAGCAAACAAGTCAGAAGTAATTTCTTTTGCATCTCATATGTGGAATTCTTCACCTTTAGAAGTTTTAAAGAAATTTCAGTGATTTCAAAGTGGGATTATTTAAACCCATCAAAGATAGAACGTTCGGTGTTGTCTAATCCTGATGGTCCTCTATAATCACCTTAAGAGTTTGTAGTCTACAAACTGCATAAAGACAAACTAATGAGGAATTCTAACGTTTCCTGGATAGGCCTTACATTTCTTCCAGTTGCTTATGCAGTTGTTATCAGCTGAATTTCATGAGCATCGTAAAGCACTTCCAGAATCAGTGCATTCTTACCAATATTGTTTGAAATTCATATTGGGTGTACATCTACTAAATCACATTTCAATAAAGATAGGGTGGCTGCATCCTATTAATTAATTAATTTATTTATTTTTCCTGCGTATCTAGCAGAACTTTAAAGGTTTGACAACAAATATAGGGACGATGTTTCTTGCATAAGTCTGGTGCTGAAGAACAGTACTGGTAGCTTCTTCTACCGTAGAAATATATTTATCTTGAATGAAGATTTTGGTTATGTATCTCTCGAAAATACTTTGTGTATTTCTGCAAGTTCTTTAGAATTACTGAAATCAGTAATAAAAAGCCTTTGGAGTTTACTGGCACTGATTCCAATCATGGAAAAGGCAAACACAATATAATCTGGGTACTGATATATACTGATATGGATTTCCTATAGCTAGCTATAGATAAAAGGTGTAGATAATCAAACGTTGGCATGTTCTTGAAGAAATCAAATGAAGTAAAAGTCCCTATTTCTTTTCTTTTTCTTTCATTTTCTGTTACTTGTTGCTCTTACCAGCAGCAGTTACTGGAAAATAAAGCTAACAATGTAGATTGAGAGTGCAACTGTAAAACATGACATCGGGTGTAACTCATTACCTATTTGTCTCCTTATTGGCATTTTCTCACTGGCATAATCTTTTCTTGCTTTCAAAACATTGTATACACATTTTTCTAGGCTATCTTCTGAAATTCGTAGATTCATTGTATTAGTTTTAAATCATTACCAGAATCCATAGATGATGGGCCATGTTTAGGAAACAAGAAAAGTATTCTTAGAGAAATCTTTGTTATTTAGTAGTCTCCAAATGATTTTTTTTTTTTTTAACTACATTCTCCTTTATATTAAATTTGCAGGGGACCACAATGTAATAAATATTATAGAAGCAAGTAAACACAGAAGCAGAGAGAAACATACAGAGCACATTGTGTGGTATTTTAATCTCATATTTATTTTAATGGAAGGCTGATAGTACACATAAATTGTTTGTATTCAGTGGCAATTTCTGCTGAATCCTTTAAATCAATGAACATCTTTGTTATAGCTTTAAGTGCTGATAATCTGACAGGCAGAGAGCATTGTTCTTAAGGTACGCACATGTTAATTGTTCAAAAATTATCAAATAACAAAGCTCAACATGTCTGGTAAACTACTGCTTAAACACTTAGCAGAAGAGCTGTGATTAGAAGAGTTTTTTGGGGAGAGGGAGGGGAAGAAGAAAAATAGAAGAGGAAAAGTGCAGCAGTTGAAAAGGAAGGGAAATTTGAAGCATTTTGGAACATGAAAGAAAGCCTAAAACTCTTATTGTGCACTCAGAAAAATAATTCAGCACTTATATCAGTAATGGAAGTAGAGAACAACATTGTTAATTAAAGGAATTTGTGGCATCATTTAATATCTTTAATTATAAATACTGTATTCCATACCTTTTAAATAGAAGGTTGCACAGAATAGTTCCTTGTTCTGTCTTAACTTTCTGAAAGAGAAGTTGTTCTTCTAAAATCCTGTGTAGAGACTGGTCTGGAAACCAAGCTTGCAAATCCCTAAAATGAGAAATAAGGGAACAAAAAGGAAATAAAAACATAAGGGGGGAATGCTACCACCAGGTGCTCTAAGTAGAAAGCGACGTCAGAAATTTAAGCATATCTCTAGCATATCGTACAATCATAGAATCACCAAGGTTGGAAAAGGCCTCCTAGATCATCCAGTCCAACCATCTACCTACCACTAATATTTCCCATATTTCTTAGTACAACATCTAAACAGTACTTGAACACCTCAACCCTGTCCCTGGGCAGCCCATGTCATCATCTGACTGCTTTTTCAGAGAAGAATTTTTCCTAATATCCAAACTGATCCTCCCCTGGTGTAGCTTGAGGTCATTCCCTCTCATTCTATCACTAGTTAAGTAGGCGAAGAGGCCAACCCTCACCTCACCATAATATGCTCTGTCACAAGAAAGATCTTTTCTTTCTGTGGAAGTTTGGTCAAATTTTCAAATGCTTTGGATTTGTCTTTAATAAAAGATGCTACCCTGCACAATGAGAATTTGCTATTTTGTTTGGAGTATTCAGTAAAGTCAGCTCAAATGGCCCAAGTATTCTTTCATCTTTTTCTCATATATCACTTCCTGCCTTATTCTAAATGAATAACTAATTCAGAAATAAGTCATGGGATAACTGCAGTCACTGACTGCAGCTCTGTGTCTTTCAGCTGACTGATGTCCCTTATTCCTATCTGTGTTATATTTCACTGTGATATAAAGTTCTGGGACTACACTATATATAAGGCTTTCTGTTGAAATGGCCTTGACGTGACAAATTGGAAATCTTGTGTAGATTTCAACAGCCACGCAGGTTGTTAGAGTTATTTGTGAAGGTAAATCAAAACTGCTATTATCTATCTAAAGTTTGTTCCAAAGGGTGCAGTTACAACTTTCTATGGAAATTTATGGGCGAGCATCCTTAGACATGCAAGTGTTCTTTTTCTGTGTATTCCTTTCAACTGGGTATGTTTTTGTGCATTTTGATATAAACTTGGTATATTTATTTTGGGAAGTGCTGCACTTAATGGCCTTGACATTGTAAGTATATTGAAAGGATATTCAATTATGTGTGTTTGAAAGGTAACATACTGTGGGTTTTTTTTTAAAATAGTTTTACTGGCTGTTGAAGAGTAAATTAACCTGTCTAAAAAAAAATTAAAATAGAGGGTTAAATCCTCAACACTGAGCATCAGGACTACTTTTCTTTGTTACTTAAGTTCTCACTTTCAACAAGAAGTCATGCCGTTGTCTCCTTAGATGAATTCACAGATCTGAAGCCTGAATCTAACTTCTGAGGTGTCTTTTCTTCAGCTATAGTCATTAAACCTGCATAGGGCCCACTAATTACTGTTATCAAAATGATTTTTGGAGAAGGATGATTTTGTAAGTCAAAATATGAATAAATAGACTGTTTTCTCTCATCTCTGGTTACTTCCAGCATTCCATTGTGTTTTGTTCTTTTTTTAAATGGATTTTTTAATGGCTAATGCAAAGTTAAGCACTTAAAACTGGAAAAGAAATTGAACACTGTTGTCCATTAGGCTGATATGAAAATCTGTTTTCTCCTATATAAAAAATAGTTTATACATGCAAAAAACAATTAATTTTTAAATAATTAAAAACACCATCTGATTTGTGTGCCTCCTTTTGTTTATAAGATGAGATGGATTGATGTCATTTGAAATCTTTCTGAAGTTTTAATCAGTATTTGTGCTGTAGTTTCTTTTTGGTGTCACAGGAGATCTACATAAATAAATACGAAGAGGTTGTTTTATTCTCAAGTGTAGAATAATGTGTTTCATGAGAATATGTAAGTCTTTGTTGGAGGAGGAGAATGGAAACTTTGCTGATATTTCAAAAGACAGTAGGCACCAGCACCACTGTTAGAGACACCTAAGTATAGTGACTTTTGTAAGCATTTAAATTATTGTGATAATTAAGGTGATTGACAAAAGGCAGTAATAAACACTATTTAGGATCTCTTCAAGTCAGTATTAAACCTTTATGGCACTCAGTGAAAGGGGTTTGGCCTTTTGTAATGAGTTTATGTATAATAACACTCAACAGTTTCATCATGATGCAATGGATGCTGTGTAGCAGCTGTGCATGCAGTGGAGTATTAATGTGAATTTTTACTAGTAATTAAAGTAAGTGGTGTTTTGATCTTTGTTGGTGCATCCTTGATAACTGTTATTGTAATTGAATGTTTTCTTTATGTTAACATGGCTAGGGCCATCTTGTTTCTTTTGGACTACAAGGAGTTAGAATTACATCTTTATGGCAGTGATAATAGACCATGCACTGGAAACAGAAGTTTGCTTCTGCATGTCAATCTAAAATTTCAATGATTTTTAACAGTTTCTTCAGAATATTAAGCAGTTTGCCTTCATGTAAGTAAGCGAAACAACGTCTTGAAGGTGAAAAGGAAAAGAAGCCCTTCTCTTCCTCATTAAAAATTAAAACAAAAACAAGGAAATTACTTAAGCTGCTTTATATGCATTGTCATTAAATATGAACTACTCTGTTACACTCTGCAAGTGCTTTTGCAAGACTGCAATAACAGATCAAATTGCTCAATATAGTACTCCTTAAAAAAGCTTTTTTTCAGAGCCTTGTCTTACATAATTTGTTAGTTGAAAATAGAAGAAAAAAATGGATACAGAATTATGTTTCTCCTAATCGTTTAGATCTTCTTTAGAATCTAATAGTTATGTGAAAACCAAGTTATGCGTTCTGGCTCATTGAGTCTCTGGACAAAAATTGCTTGAAGGATCTGCCAAAGGTGATGTTGAAAGACATTTCTCAGTTACCATCTTATATTTAGACGTAACATATCTTGAATGCTTTACTGTACCCTTTTAGTAATAATCAGTATTTGTTTTTTTAGCTTTGAAAGATAAATATGTTAGGAACCTTCTTAAGAAATGCTGCTGCCCGATTAAGAACAACGTAACGTACAGCTTTTAAGAGGAGTCCTGTATCCATGGTAATCAGAGGGATGTTGGCCTATGAGATTATGGAAGGAATATTCATTAAACGAAAGGAAAAGAAACAAAACGTTTGCCAGAATGTATACTGGCATCTTCCAAAACTAAAATATAAACCTTCAAAAAACCCCCCCACAAAATTGAAGGCTGATCCATACTGTAATACATAAAGGTGAAAGAAGGGCTGCCAACATATACGCAATAGGCTTGAAAAGATATTTGAAAGTGTGTGTAGAAGTAGATAAAATTTGTAGGTGATACAAAATACTCCTAAACCAGTCTTACAGATCTAAAATTTTATCCATAATTCACTAATTGGAACTTAATTTTATTATGGTTTTGTTAATCCATTCTAATCATATTAAGTCATTTGTACTATGAGGCATATTTAACAAGATATTAACACATATAAAAGATTAAAGAGTGAACAATTAGATCTTGGCTCTTGTTTGTTATTGAAGGAGTTGCCTCTGAAAGGTAGCCAGTGTCTGTGATGTTTAAGAGTTAACTAATGGCTTCAGTTAACAATAAATTCTTCATTAAATACGATTATGCTTATAGTGGCAGAAAAAGCTCTTACCGTTCTTTTGTCTGATTACATCACCTGCTACATTAAGTTCATTAGAAATATTAAACAGTGAATAAAGGCCAAAGGAGATGAATCATTTTTAATGAACGATGAGTGTTACTGAGACCATTTATTGAGTAAAGAAAAGTGATAGTTTTGAATAATGTTTTTTCTCTTTTTGTTTGCTGCTAAAATATATGCCTTCCTGGCAGTTTACATTTTATTTATTTTATTTATTTTGTGTATGTTTGATTTAAAAAAAATATATATTAAAACCTTAGGGAAAAAAATATAATAATAATGACCAGAACTTAAAATCATCTAGTAATTCATTTTAGTTGCCTTCAAAATTTTGATAACAATTATAAATGCCTGTGTGATCATTTCTATGACTGCTTGTAAGCTTTCTTATTTCAGCCTAGTCTGAATTAGTGATCTTCAGGAATTTCTTAGAGACTACCAGCTTATGCAAGAAGGACAGAAGGATTTAAATAAGAACAGTCTTCTATTCTCATGAAGAAACTTTTATCATGGATGTTAGCTATTTATGCCAGGGCCTTTTCAGAAAATTCAGTGCTAGTGGTTTCTTCTCAGGTGTAAAAAGGATATCTATCTTAGAATCACAGAATGGCCTGGGTTGAAAAGGACCACGATGCTCATCCAGTTCCAACCCCCTGCTATATGTGCAGGGTTGCCAATCATCAGACCAGGGTGCCCAGAGCCACATCCAGCCTAGCTTTGAATGCCTCCAGAGATGGGGCATCCACAGCCTCCTTGGGCAACCTGTTCCAGTGCATCACCACCGTCTGAGTGAAAAACTTCCTCCTGATATCTAACCTAAACATCCTCAGCTTCAGTTTAAAACCATTGCATCTAGCCATGCAAACAATTGTTTACTATCGCTATTGGGCATTCACTATTGTGATTATGCTTATAGTGGCAGAAAGAGCTCTTACTATTCCATTCTGGAGCAGCTTATACTGTTCCATATGGGCTGTTTCTGTTTAATATCTTCGTTGATGAGGGGATTGAGTGCACCCTCAGTAAGTTTGCAGATGACACCAAGCTGGGAGGAAGTGTTGATCTGCTTGAGGGGAGAAGGGCACTACAGAGAGACCTGGATAGACTGGATCGATGGGCCAAGGTTAACGGTATGAGTTTCAATAGGGCCAAGTGTCAGGTCCTGCATTTTGGTCACAACAACCACAAGCAACCCTACAGGCTTGGGGCGGTGTGGCTGGAAAGCTGCCTGATGGAAAGGGACCTTGGTGTACTGATGGACAGTCAGCTGAACATGAGCCAGCAGTGTGCCCAGGTGGCCAAGAAGGCCGATGGCACCCTGGCTTGTATCAGGAATGGTGTGGTGAGCAGGACTAGGGAAGTCATCCTGCCCCTGTACTCGGCATTGGTGAGGCCTCACCTCGAGTACTGTGTTCGGTTTTGGGCACCTCAGTACAGAAAGGATGTGGAGGTGCTGGAGCAGGTCCAGAGAAGAGCAACGAGGCTAGTGAAGGGCTTGGAAAATCAGCCCTATGAGGAGAGGGAGCTGGGGCTGTTTAGTCTGGGGAAGAGGAGGCTGAGGGGAGACCTTATTGCTCCCTTCCAGTACTTGAAAGGTGCTTACAGTGAGAGCAGGGTAAGTCTCTTCTCAGTGGTGACAGGTGACAAGACAAGGAGAAATGGCTTCAAGTTGTGCCAAGGGAAGTTTAGGTTGGATGTTAGAAAGCACTTCTTTACAGAAAGGGTTGTTAAACACTGGAATAGGCTCCCCAGGGAGGTGGTTGAGTCACCATCTCTGGATGTGATTAAGAGCCATTTGGATGTGGTGCTTGGGGATATGATTTAGCAGAGGGTTGTTAGAGTTAGGGTACTATGGCTAGGCTGCAGTTGGACTTGATGATCTTTGAGGTCCCTTCCAACCTGAGTAATTCTATGATTCTATGATTCATTATTGTGAACGCCCAATAGATCTCAGTAGTGCTCTATCAACAGTGTATCATCCAAAGGCAAGGAATGTCTGCTACAACTTGTTTTATAACTTATTTTTCAACAGTTTTAAACTGTATGTGTTATCTTTGGTATTTTGAGTTCTCAACTTTTTGGGCATCTCCAAGATCTCCCCCAGTTTATTCTCCTAAAAAAAATTGCTGTATGATCTGCTTGCTTTTATATACAAATCATATTATTGCTTTATGAAGCCAGATAAACATTGACAAGTTGGATGTATGCTCCTTTTTTCTTTTGTGTTTTTCCTGTTCTGCTTGACTCTCAGTCTTATACAGCGTTGTTCAGTCTTGCCTTTTTTACTTCATTATAATTTCAGTGCCCTACTTTTGCAATCATTTTCTTGTGTATTGACAGTAATTTTAGTTGAAATTGAGAATCTCTTTCCTTAGGCAAAATCAGGTAAGAAATGGGAGCATGCTAAGTAGAAGGAATAAATCATGTTTGCAGAATCTACTGCTAGTTCAGAGACTGTGAAAGATTTGACATTTGCTATTACTGAGCTTTGACATTTACTATTACTGAAACAGGTTTTTAACAGCATCATTTAATATTGTTTTATAAAATAGTTTCTCTGTTGTTTCTTGGTAAAACAGCTGTACTGTATCTGAAGGAGGGGGATTGCTTTTGAAAAAACTTAAGAACAAAACCAACAATTCATTAGATAGATTCTAAATCTGTTTCTCTTACCCTGTATGTTGTTATGACTATTGTCTCTAACTAGAATTTTACCCAATGACCAAAAAAAAAAAAACAAAAAAAACAGGTTCTCCTTTAATAAAACTTCTAAATAGTATCAGTAATTACCTACAGGCTTCTGTAAGCAAATTTAAGGAACCCTATATCTCTCAAAGGGAAAATTCTCAAGACAAGTAATCAGGTTTTTGCTTCATATATATATTCATATGTCAAATATTGCTACTTATAATTGAAAAACAGTGTCATTATAATTCTGTGTAAAATTACATGATGTGAACACTGAAGCATTAAGTTAATCTTTTAGCTGAATTGGTAAATAATTTCAATAGGTATTCCTTTAATTGTTTATATTTTCAGCCCTGACACAAGAAGATGCTGTTAATACTCTAGTCCTGTTAAAATCATTTCAATGGAGTAAATTATTATTCCTTAAACACACAGTTTAAGGCTCTTCTAGTTATAGAATTGTCACATCGATTTAACATTTAAGATTTTGTTGTGCACAATGTTCATATTGCTTGATAACAGAATACTTAATCTTTCTTATGGTAGTTCTACTCAGAAATTTCTCCCCAGCATTAATATACTAATTTCCAGCCAAGCTCATATGAAGAATTTTAAGTCCCAGTAGAAAGAAAGTAATTGAGGAAATTTAGCTGGTGCACTTCCATTTATGCACTTCATTGAAGAGAAGCTTACCCTTTAACAAGTTCGTGTTATTTCAGTGTTTTAATATTTATGTACATCTTATGTGTCTCAAGACTGGGAAATTATAGAAGATACATTTGCACATGTAAGAAAAAAGACACTGAGTGACTTGTTTGTTACATATATATTCTTTTGTAACATAAAGGCAAAGCAGATGAGTGTAGATACTATTTCTCAAGCTAGTTAAGATGACAAGTAGTGAAATTCACCATTTAAATTCAAGACAGAAATGAAAAATATGAAAAAGATTTTGAGATTTTTTTGGTGGTCTAATTTTGCCCCATTAGAAACAGTTTTGTTTTTCTAAGACATCTTCTGCATTCTTATCTGGTTTTAAAATCAGAATACCTCCAACAGATGTATAATATGGATTTGTGTAGTCAGATAATTCAGTGTGTGCAGTATGGTTGACACACCAGAGGGATGGAATGCCATACATAGGGACCTAGAGAGGCTTGAGCAGTGGGCCCAGTTGAACTTCATAAGGTTCAACAAATCCAAGTGCAAGGTTTTGCACTGGGGTCAAGACAACCCCCATTACTAATACAACCAGGGGCAAGAAAGGATGGAGCACAGCCCTGCTGAAAAAGACCTGAAAAAGAGGAGAGCCACAAAAATGATCTGAAGGATGAAACGCCTCTTTTGCAAGGACAGACTGAGAGAGTTGGGACTGTATAGCCTAGAGAAGAGAAGTCTGTGAGGTGACCCAATAGCAGCCATTCAGTATTTAAAGGGGAGTTACAGGAAAGGAGGATACAAACTCATTAGCAGGGTCTGTTGTGATAGAACAAGGGGGAATGTTTTCAAGTTCAAAGAGGGGAGAATCAGGTTAGATAAAAGGAAAAGGTATTTTACAATGAGGTGATGAAGCACTGGAACAGGTTGCCCAGAGAAGTGGTGGATGCCCCATGCCTGGAGACTTCCGAGTTGAGGCTGGATCAAACCCTGGGCAACCTGGTCTAGCTGTGCGTCATCATAGATGTCCCTGTTCGTTGCATGGGAGTTGGACTAGATGACTTAGAAAGGTCCCTTCCAACTCTGTGGGTTCTGTGATTCTATGAAGTATCTTCATATGTAGAACATTTTTAACTGTTCTGGGTTCCAACTACCACAAGTTTTCATTTGGTTGCTTGTTACAAATATATTGGGTGATCAAGTGTTTTCTTGTTTAAAATATGGGAAGTTTTTTTTTTTTTTTTAATGAGTGTAACAAACAAATGTATTCATTGAAAACAAGTCAAAGTCAAAATAAAGCAGGAGAACAGCCTTTTATTTGGGATTGACTTGTAGTTACTGACTTCTTTGTCTCATCTTTTTGGCTGTCAGTTGTCTGTCCCCTTGAAAGTTGCAGTGCCGGAGCTACTAAAGGCAAATAAATCAAATGCCTGTCAGACTGAGCTGGTTCTCTTTCTCTAATCTCAGTGCAAGATTTCACCTCATCAGAGGTCCAGGAAGGTCATTAAATTGAGTTCAGCAGTTAAGGAAGCTTCTCTCAAATGACTGTTGTCTTCGGTGTATGCTCAGTGATATACCCACATGCCCTTCATCCCATGGGTGGGTGAGGGAGCATGAATCAGAATATTCAGTGGCACCTATTTATTTATTCACTTATTTTTACTTCCATTTTAATACAATTGTTTCCTAAGAATGAAATATAAAAATCATACTTCATTCCTTTGGTATTTTGAAGGAAAAAAAGTATAAAGTCTAGAGACATTTAATTCTCTCAGGCCTTTACTAAATAATTTTGATTTCTGATATACATTCAGTTTTTCAAAGATTCAGACTAGATAATTATAAAATCTAGTATTTTCTTCATTATTCTGATTCTTTGCTTTTTCTATTTCTTTTATTTCAATTTACAACTTAATTATGAATAAAAGGATCTTACTTTAATTACCTTCCACTATAGCTGTGAGAATAAGCAAGCAGTAATCATAGCCATTACACCAAATGCTGCAGCTTTAAATTTCTGACCCTACCAGACAGAGCATCTTAGTGTAGTTGAATAGTTCTAATTATTGCTTTCTGTGAATGCTGCATTTTGAACTTTGTGCTCTGGATCATCTTCTTCACAGCTAAGAAATAACAAGTGCCTTCATCAAAATGCAATGAATTCTCTGACATTTCGAAATAACTGCTAGATCCAGCTGAGGTATAGAAAATAATTGCCATTCAAATTTGTCGTTGTTTGTGATTTCCTTCTTGCTTCACTGAAGTTCCTAAACTGTAAGTTGGAACAAACATTTGGAAGGACATCAATTCTGTTTAGTTAGGTCCTTCAGAAAGATAAGACCTCAACACCTTGTTGAAATTTTCCTCGCCTGGATCCTGATGGGGAAGTTAGCTTGAACAGGAACTGCAGTCTTCTTTGTAAGAGAAAGGTCAATTTTCTAAACATACCAGACAGTATATGTAAGTTTAGATTAGACAGTAGGAAGAAATTCTTTGTTATGAATGTCCTGGCACAGGCTGCCTGGAGAGCTGTGGGTGTTCCATCTCTAGAGGTTCTTGAGGCCAGGTTCGTTGGGGCTTTGGACAATCTGATAAATAGTGTTCTTGCCTATGACAGGTTAGATGTAGATGTTCTTTAAGGTCTCTTCCATCCCAAATCATTCTGTGTTTTTGTTTGACTTAAACCCAGGGTGGAGAAAATACGGACAGTGTAAACTTTCATCGCATGAAAGAATGTACAGGTACTAGCTCCAAAATACGTATCTTGGAGATAGAAACATAATGCTGTCCTAGCAGTCTGTGAGAAGGAGTTTGCTAGAGAGAAAATGTAGGAAGAACTTTGGGAAACTGCGAATTTGATGTACTTATGCTTTTCCAGCTTCAACACGACAGGAGTTGCTATGGTTGTTTTTGTGGGAAGTGAGATCTGTGGAGGCTCTAAATGTCCAATTTTCCAATGTTCAATGATCAAATGATTTATGTTGAAGGTGAAAAAGGAATGATTGGAGCAGTTGATTTGTCATTGAAACTTTATTTTAGGATCATGTTATTAGATAAAATATTGTACAGATTACCATTGAAGAGAATTAGGAATATTTTTTAAGGAACTTCAAGTAATCTGGATTGTCCGTGCTTTCTTGAAGTCCTTAAGTGCGTTTGGGCCATTTCTGACAAAACAAGTGCTGGATTTGCTGGTGTGTTTAAAAAAATTTGTAGGAGTGGCAAGTTTAAAATCGTAGGGAAAAAAAGCTAAGAGCTTAAATTTAGTGCTTTAAAAGTGATTATTTTAATTTCCACATGACTGTTGAGTTTCAAGATACATTTACATGGATGTTTTAATTTTTATGTTCATGGAAGTACAATCATGGAATATCAAAAGGTGATATAAGCAATATAGGAATATGAATTGAAGGACTTCTTTTTTATTCCAATATGGCCTTATTATTTCCACATTTTTACATTTTATCTATTTAATTTTGAATGAGAATTAGCAAGGAGATCTATATTTACGATTTTGTAGTTGTACATTTTAGTAAGGCTTAAATATAACATTCTGCCAAATACTATGAGGAGAAGGCCAACTGAAATCACTAATTTCCAGCCACTTTTTTTTTTTTTTAGAATGTCAGAATTATTTTTGCCTGTAATAATCTTCAGCGCTTTCCTTTGCTATTGTTGGAACATGTTTGACTGCCACTTGTTAAATACGCCTGTGTTGTTTAAAAGTGGAAGAACATTTCAGAAGTGAATCAGAGTATATTTATTTTAAATAGGCAAATTAAACTGTCACAAATACCATTACAAATTATTTTTTAATAGACAACCTTCACACGGTTCTCTAAATTAGTGATTTAAGCCTTCCAGTTTGTAGTTTTCCCTTCTAACTTCATTTTGCAGTGATCAGGGCTTTTCTCAGTGTTGGTTTTCCTAGCTTTTGTATTTAGTTCATTTTTATATATTCACAGATTCTTTTTCTTTTTCCCCACCTCAATTAAATGTAAGAATATGAGAGCGTACAGTTGAAGGCAAAACATCTAGAAAAGTTCTAATATTTCTACTACAACAGTTTATTTCCCTTGCTTGAAAAACTCTGTGGGAAGTCATTCTGATTCTTTTAATACTCCAAGAAAGTAATGGATCAAAGCAATATCTTCTGCTTCCACTGAATTTCCTTCTACCAGTTTGCTAGCTTTTCTGAGTTAAAATAATCCAACATGGTTATCTTCATCATTGGACACATCCATCCCCATTGTCATTATCACGATGGCATTATAAGGTACAAGGTAGAAATTGTATCAGACAAAGCTGTTTATTACTTCACTGCTAGCTTCCTTGGAGATTGCTTTACTGTTCAATTAATAGATATTTGATCTTCAATCACTCCTAGGTGTTTATGTCTTTTCTCATAGGAGTGTGGGTTTATTTGTCCTCCATTATATTGGAAAAATGAAGCTAGCAGCCCCAACATACTGCTGGAGTCTGTATTTTAAGCCCTCAAAGATATGTGGGCTATTTATCTCGTTTCAAATCAGTGCAATGAGGTGTTGGTTGTCAGGTGAGTGATAGATTCCATTGTGCTCTGAAGTAATGCTTTAAAATTAATGTTTATATTGAGCATAGAAATAATGAAGCTGCATAAAGAAAAGCATGCAAGCCAAGGGAACGGAGAGAAATGGATGGGAAAAAACACTGAGTAAACAGAATTATGGGTGGAAAGACTTGAGATTGTTCTGACCCCAAGTTAATTATATAGGAAGCATCAGATCTGTTGGTACAAGGCCTACGCGCCTTATTGTCTGGAAAAGACAAACTGATCATTACAGACTGTCTCCGCATGTGGGAACATTGATATAATATTTACATTAGCATTTTCCTTCTGCCTGTTTATGATCAGCTGACCTCTGTTACATCAGATCAAAATGGTAGTTAGAGGAGTAGTCAGAATAGTGATCTAGATAAGCCAACACCTAAGCCTTAATAGCTGGGGTAATTAGCTTTAAGGAAGATTCTCATTTGGATTACAGCAGTGGAAAAGCAGCAAGGAAAGCAATCAAAAGCTGGTGGACAGTGAAGAGATTCATCTTGCAAATAAGGGAAGAGATCTGGAGAAAGGACTGTCAACTGCCTGAGCAGAACGATGCACAAATCAATACAAAAATAGGGAGTGGATCTGCATGATGCAGACTCCTGGGTGCAGAAAGGAGATTCTGGAACTAAGCTGAATTATGCTTAGATAAGTTAAGTTAAACAATATGTCTTCGCTTCAGAAAGAAAGAAAGATTCATCTTCTGAAATTGTGTGTTTGCCTTGCAATTGAGTTCTGCTTTAACTCTGGAAAGAACAGCTTCTGAAAAAAAAAAAAAAAACAGTTTTGTTTACAGAATTTTATTCCAGGCTTCCAGAAGAATGGGGTTTACAGGTTGCAGTCCAAACAGGTTAATGTAACTGTAAAGATTTCCAAGTAAGAGTGATGTGTGTGAACCCATCTACAGAAAGCATTAGGAGGAGAGAAGACCTGAAAGAGGTTTCAAAATTAAGCTTGTTCTGTAAATGGCAGTAACCTTTGCAAACACTCAATGTGAAGAAAGCAAAGAGAAACACAGATGTATTTTAAGATGGATGATGATTAAGAAAAATACAGGTTGACATATGATATTCTGAAATATAATTTAGTATATATTTATATCATATTTTCCCCCTATAAAAGTACTTATTGTCACTTAACTGAGTATTTATTAAAGGAAAATAATGAAATCAATCACTGAAAACATTGTAGATTGCTCACATTACAGGAACATTAAACTAGTTGTTATATGTGCAATGAGAAGCCAGTATGGTTCCTTTTCTGGAGACAAGTCAAACATTTTGCTTTCTTAACTTTTAATCTTCTTGGCACACACATTCCAGGTTATTTGTTCAAAAGAATCTTCATGTAAATAGATTAATTGTGTAAGCAAATTAAAATGTGGGATGGGAGTGAGTCACTAGTAATGTTCCCTTTTCTAACGTGTATTGATTTATTATAATGGATTTCTTTAAACAAGTCATCAGAAATTTTCTTGGAAAATGTGGTTTTCTGCACTTACATGGTGATATAAACTCCCCAAGGACCAAAGTATGGTTTAGGTATTACTCAGTGTTCTCCATTTCATCTAAAAGCTCATATTGCATTTAAAGGCTCCCTCCGTTGAAACACTGCCCCCTTCCTATAAGCATTCAAGGTCAGGCCGGATGGGGCTGTGAGCAACCTGGTCTAGAGGGAGATGTCTCTACCTTATAGCAGGAGGCTGGAACTAGATGATCTTAAAGGTTCCTTCGAATCCAAACCATTCTATGATTTTGTGCATTCAAGAATAATGTTAATTTTGTGGGAATCTTGAAAACTTCAAGACAAAAGCACTACTGGTAATATAGTTTATATAGGCAGAAGAAATAGCGTTTCACATTTATTATTAGAAGAGGGGAAGTTCTTTACAGAGAGAGTGGTGAGGTGCTGGAACAGGCTGCCCAGAGAAGTTGTGGATGCACCATCCCTGGAGGTGTTCAAAGCCAGGCTGGATGGAGCCCTGGGCAGCCTGGTCTAGTATTAAATGTGGAGGCCTGCATGTGGCCTATTGGAGATTCATGATCCTTGAGGTCCTTTCCAATCCCAGCCATTCTGTGTGATTCTGTGATTAAAGTGGCTCTTTTAAGACAGAGAAGGAAAAGTAGCTCCAGTTTCAACCTTTCAGTTTAGAGCATATTATACATGGGTGAGAAGCAATCAATTTTCCCTATAATTTCAAATCCATTTTAATTTCATAAAGATGTAATATGTTCTGTTTACATGCAATGATCATGTGATTAAAATGAGTATAAATGTACATATTTTCTTCCGTTTACAATTTAAACTTAGGAAAGGGAAACATTTCAGTTAAATAAAGAAAGTGGAATTTTCAAGCTTCAAAGCTTTGGATACTTATATTTGGTACCAGATCTTACAAGAACATGAGAGAGAGTTGAATTAGCTATTTTTAACTAATGTTAAATAGGGCACAGTTGTATTTTGGGGCTACTTGGATATTCTTGTCCATTATAACTAGATGCTGTTTTTTTTAAAAAAGATTAAGTAACTTCTTATGAATTTTCCAAACAGTTTGGAAAATCTAATTACCAAGCTGAAAAGTGAAATATAACCCTGAAACAAAACCTTGCCACCATATCATATGCAGTGTTTTTACCTATATATATTTTGTTTCTCTTTAAAAACAA
The DNA here is from genome assembly GCA_035772895.1 of Perdix hodgsoniae. NCBI lineage: Eukaryota > Metazoa > Chordata > Aves > Galliformes > Phasianidae > Perdix > Perdix hodgsoniae. The sequence goes on along the minus strand of JAPSGF010000093.1, from coordinate 1,664,491 downwards.
ACAAACAAAACCCTATTAGTAAACTTTTACCTACCTTGGCATATAGTTTGGATGTCTCTAAACTCACATTTTCATAGGAAATGTATTGACTGAATTGGATAGGCTGTGGGGCAGGAGAGAAGGAAAGTTCAGTTTTGTTGAGATCCCACAGTTGCAAGTACAAAAGTGTGATAGTTTGAGTTCACAATTGGTATGATCTTAAATTACATTGGCACACACATGTGAATGTACATTTTTTTTAAGAGTTAGACTGAAGATACATAATGCATCTTGCTTAATGTAAGAGATGGGAATGTAGGATGTTGATCCATGAGTACTTCAGGTTCTTGTAAAATAGAATGAATTAATTCTAGTTATATTTGGAGTTATTTCAAACTTCAGGCTGTGTTTCAGGTTCTCAAGCTGTGGCAACTGCAACCTGGTTGCAGAGTTCCTTTTCAAAGTAATGAGCTGTTAAAGGAGAATCCTGTGCTTTGAGAAAGGTTAAAGAAAAAAATGCAGATATCTGATAGGTTCTCCCACGCGGAATTCTTGATTATTTATTTTCGATTCCGAACTCCACTTATCTGTAACTCTAGGTTCTCTGCTTCTTGCTACAGTGTTAAGGCTTCAATGGTAAAAATGTAGAATGCCCCTTGCAGGTTATCATAAAGTTATCACCCTGTATAAAATGTGATTTAAGATATAGCAGTTAAGTAGTTTATCATTCAGTCTCCATTGGATTCCACTCTCTTACTTGCTCTCCCTCTTTTAATACGATGTGTTTACAACAGTTATTCTCAATTTAAATGTTTATGAAGTTGAGCTTCACAAATAGCTGTTAGCAATTAAATCTATGTTATTGCATAATGAGGTATTGTCCTGACTTTTACATCATTCTCTGAGGAATTTGTGTTTTATTTTTCCTTTTAAGATTTTATGTAAAAGAGGAATAAATGCACAGAGGATATTTAATCTTTTCCGTTGCTGTCATTGCCATGGAAACATTAGAAGTAAAAGGAACTGTAGGAAGAAGATGAAAAGGTAGAAACAAAGAAGCAGAAGTAAAGAAAAAGGCAGGCATGCAGCAGGCAGTAAGTTTTAAGACACTCGGTATTTGGCTGCTGTTCTGATTCAGAAATTCTGTCCTATTTGGAAAAACGTTCCCTTTTAGACCTGAAATATGGGTCAGTTTGATCAATGCATTTAAAAATAAGAATTATTTCTCCATTCAGTTGAAATACTGAAAATAAATCCACGAAAACAACCCCTTGGTTCATGTCTTTTCTGATGTTTTCATGTCTTTATGTTTCTGATAATGGTGGAGATTTACAGCTGAGATGCATTACGCTAGGATGAATGCTTCTGTTCGCTCTTATTTCTTTTTTGCATGTCTTGGACCATTGCCCAAAATCTTTGGAAAAAAAAGATGTTCCTGACAAGGTGTAGAGATGTTGAAGTCTGGATTCCTAAGCATGTTCTTGTCTGGAGCATTTATCATTATCCTTTTCTTAGATGCGTGAATCTAATCCAATTTAATCTTGATGCACTAACTATAAATATCACAATTTCCCTCGTAACTAGCCACTCCCTCTTCTTTTTCTCCATCCAGCAACCACTAATATAGGAGTTCTGTTTTACATTTGTATGTTCACTCAGTGACGGTTCCAGTAGGTGGCAGCCCTGTAGCACTGTTTGCAGATTTTGTAAGATTAATAAAATTTAACTGTGCGTTGCAAATAGCTTCTTTTTGCAACACTCTTTCATATATTTCTTAAGCTCTCAGTTCTTTCGTGCCTATGATGTACCACTTCAAGAAAATAATGTCTCAAAATCTCCATTTTATATATTTTTTGATACAGTGCTGCCTGTTACTATATTCCATAGCAAAATATATATTAGGTCCTCCTTTTTGTGCCTGGCCTCTGCTTTTCAATATCTTACTGTGGTTTAACTCTTAAACCCATGCAGCAGTTACAGTCCATTATGTTTATGAAGCCAGCCAGTGTACAAAGACCCATTTGCTGATTTATTTTGAACAGGAGGTGCTAGGTGACTTGCTGACACCATTTTGTTTTTGGGAATTCATGTTTTCTCTACATAGTCCAGTTCCATGTGGGAGTGGAGGAGGCTGCTGGAAAAAGTTAAGCTGGCATATGCATCTCTGTATCTCTCTCCAGTCCCCTACTCCTGATCTGAAATAGGATCAGGAACCCCTCAAAGTCTCTTTTTGTTATTTTTTTTCTTTTCTTTCTACTAGGTAAACCTTCGTTTTATCAATTTTCAGGATGTTCTTGGATTTTATAAGCAGAGAACAGGACATGAGAATGGGTTAATTTAGCTGATCAAAGAAGAAATAATGAGTTTAAATACTATTTTTTAAAGCTACATTTTTAAGGGCTTTAAACCAGAGAATTGCTTGGTCTCTGAAACATAATTTTAGTTTTCCACATGTAGACCCTACAAAACTCATTTAAGCTTTGGGTTGAGAAACCGCTTCTTCAAGACAGGAAGGATACAAGGGAGAGAAGCACTGCTTTCTGCATAAACCACTTGTATGAATATCATGAAGCTGTTATTTTCTGGACCCACTCATACATATGTTATTGTTGCAGCCCTTTAAATAGTGTTGATGTTGCTAAGCAATATTCAAATCACTTACAGATTTTTTGAAAGCAGTGAATACCTGTTAATGGTTCTTTTGGCTATACTAGTTGATTTACTACTGAACTATATTTATACCCTTTCCTCTGTTTTTCTCTTTTTTGGTAATTGGTTGGTTGTTGTTTTGTTTTGTTTTGTTTTTTTTTCTCCAAAAACTCTGACTTTGAAAGTATGAAACCTATGAGAATGGCAACAAGTAAGTTAGTGGACAGGGCTTGTGGGGTACATTGGGGAGAAAGGTACACAAACAAAAATCTGCTCATTAATGAATGCTCCATTCTGCTCTTCTCCTTAAATTACAGAAATTTAGGTAGTAAAGAATTGCCAGACAGTGTGTTGTTGCCTGGCAGCCTTCTGAAATCATGCAATGCCATATGAGGCTGCCTGACCTAAATCAAATATATGTATTGCCCCTTTCTGCTTCCTGTTAATTCCTGAAGGTGCTGTTGGGATACTGCCTGGTTAAGTCATTAAGTGAGAAGGAACTCTTATAGATACCAGTATATATTTAGAAGTGATGCAATTCATATTTTATTTAAGCTGCTATATTTTTGCAACCTTAGCTGGAAGTGATAAAAGATATTCTCAAAATAATAGCTATACTGCAGTTTGTAATGGTAGTGTAGGATGCTACTAATTATGACTAAGAAAGGTAACCTGTGGATATTTTAGCTGTCTGAAGCATAGGTTGTATATCTCACTGGAACTAAGATGGGTGTTAGTACTTCTCCTTTTATTTCAAAGATGTTGTAGGGTTGTTTTTTTTTGTTTTTGTTTCTGTTTTTTTCCTATAAATGGTTTAAATTTCTTCAGTTAATCACCCTTATTAAATCTTTAGTATCAAATTCATGTTAATGGAAGAACCGAAAATCATAGTTTGAAAAGCTGCATGTCAAACTCCCACATCTCCATGCAGCTTTTTAAAGCAAGATCTAAAAAGACATCTTGGTTGGTTTGCATGGGTTCCTCTTGCATTGATGGTTTTGATTAAGGAGGGAAAACTCGGACTGAGTTTTAAATTTGTAGAAGAAACTTATTAACTTACTGAACCTCTGTCTTTTTTTCCCTTCTGATTGAATCTTGAAGAAATCATTTACAAGAGACAGATTTAAAGACAGATTTAAAATCTGGCATTTTGCGTGTGTGTTTTAAAAGGTCTACAGTGGGTCGCCACTGCAGGTAATAATGATGACAGCAAAGTTTATTACAGGGAAAGAAGGTAACAATACAGTTCAGAGCTCTGTTATGGTAGGTGCCATACATACTAATAGGCACAGTGCTTTTAGGAGTTGATTAATGAGTTTTCTGAGACAGTCTGCAAATATTAGAGCTCTTTAATATATCAAATAGCAAGCTAATGAACGTTAGGGAAAAGAGCTTGTGAGGAAAATATTTGAAAGTCTGAAATATATGCTAAATAGACATCTTCTCAACTGAAACGTATTTGAGATGTTCCTTGTTATCATTTAGTGCTTTCTTCTGGTATAAAATAATAATAGAGAAATAATATATCAATTGATAAGCTATTACATACTTCATGAATTCTCAGATATGATCTGACTTGTTCTTCTGTTTTGTAGTTGAAGCTACTTAAGATCACTGATCTGAATGGTGCTCATTTCTTCCACTCACAAAGTCTGGTTCACTCTCTCTTCTCCTATGGGTTGGAAATCCAGCCTGCACCTTGCTCAGATGACCTTGTGGTTGCAAGGTTTTAAGTTATATGATCCTTTTTTAATCTGAATTTCCACTTTCCGTTTTCTCATGGTATTAATGAAAAGCTCTGATACTTCTGTTTGTAACTTTGCAGAGTACACGGCCAGATAAGCTGGTTGTAAGCTTTTCATTAAACACATTTCAGAAGACGAGATTTTGAGATCCAGATAGTCATCTGGGAATTAAATATTGCTAAATTCAAAATACAGAAATGCCAAATATCTGAATTGAACTACCTGACCTTTAGGGATAATATGACTAAGCTGATGATAATCCCACCTTGAGGTTTTTTGTTTAAACACACATTCTCTCATGAGCACTTGAATTTATAAAATTACTTTATCTTTCATTATCATTTCTGTAATTTTCTAACAGGCATAAGTCAGAAAATATCTTCAGCAGTGGTGGTAGCAATGGTTTCCAGTGTCCACATTGTAAGTATTAATCAGGGTATGTTTCAGATGACATTGACAAAACCCACAAATCGTAAATATCAGCAGGGTTTGATCTTAATAACCAGCCCACTATAGGATTCACTTGTTTTATTTCTTTCTTCAAAAAACTTGCAATTAGGTTTAATTTTCATTGGAGGAGCTTCATCTTCTTTAACAAACCAAAAAAAGACAGAGCCACAAAAAAAAAAAAAAAAAAAAAAAAAAAATGCCCACAAACCCTATGAGTCTAATTTCCCACTGAGAAACTTGTTCTGTATCTGGAACAGATACTGCATGTTTTGTGTAATTTAAGACTTCAGGGATGTATTGAAGTCATGTCACATCACGAATCAAGGCCATCATAGCAAAACACTGCTGTCTTTGTAATAAGGTACCTACTGTCACACAAAATAAATTCTTATGAATAAGAGATTGGCTATACTACAAGAATAAATGATGATTCTACAACCAATGATCAGTAACTCTCAGATCCCAAGGTTTCTCCCAGTCTGCTTAAATTCAGGTCTCTGGAGCTATCCTTTGTCAAGCTGTGCAACTCCAGAGCTCTTTGTTCATGAGTGAATCTGTGTCAATGACTCTGTCTTTCACGTCAGTATCATCAGTGAATCCCATTCCTGTCTTTGAAGTACTAAAATTACTCTACACAATGTACTTGGAGTAGATTGCTGGTCTCATCCCTTTGGGATCATTCTAGTGCTTATGTCACCCACACTTTTTGAGTTGTCCCGCCATACACTATTTCTATGTCTACTATTTCACACTAGCTTAGGTGTGAAATGACACGTGATTAGGCTTTTCCTTATATAGCTTTGCTGTGGTCCCAAAGTATTGAATCCTTACACTATTTTGGGAGAAAAGAGTAGGATGTTCTCTTTGTCCACAGAATTCATATCTGTTTGAGTTAAGCAAAAGCATCTTGCAGTACTTGTAACTATCAGTGACAAAGGAACTTTCTGTTTTCTATCTGCATCATGGATTCTAATGAGCCATATAAGACTGCACATTTGTTACTAACTCTGAGGTGATTGATCATTTTCATCATGTGTGGATAATTATTTCCCAGAATAGAATTCCTAATATCATGAAAATGCTCACAGCCCACTCAAACTGATTCACTCATGTAACTATGGCAGCTTCTTATTATATTGCACTGGAAAGGATGGTCTGATTAGTAAGAAATTATGATTTATTTAAATAATCAAACTCAATGTACTTAACAAGGAAACTTATCTCTCTCTTGGGAGATCTGACTGTAAATTATCTTCCCAATTGCATAGCCGCATTAGGGTGTTGTTTTTTTTTCTTCTTTATTTCTTTTTTTGTCAACACTAGCACATAGAATAGATGTTCATGAACAGCTATTTCTACTATGATAAAATCAATGAATAATTTTGGTTAGAAGGAGCTAGTGGAAGTTTTCTGGTGTAAATGTAATCAAAGCAAATCTAACTTCAGTGTTACATCTCAGATCCTTGTTCTGTCAAACAGACTATTGCCAAGGTTGGAGATTCCAGTGTTTTGGGGAGTTATAGGTATCATAGGCTTTCCATCAATTTACTTGATCAGATTTGACAGGGGAGCTTAACTACTAGAAAAGGCCCTGGCTCTGTGTTTGCTTAATAGTTTTTGGCACAGTCCTTTCCAGGGATTTTTTCTCCCTCTGTATAAAAGACATAGCTGTTGCTATAAAGCTGTTGGCTTTATAAATTTATCTTCAAGTCCCAAGTAGTAATTTCCCATCATTAGCTTTTTGTTTGTTTTCATTAAAGGGGGCCAACAGGAAATCTGGAGAAGGGCTCTTTGTCAGGGAGTGTAGTCATGGGACAAGGGATAATGGTTTTAAAGTACAAGAGAGTAGATTTAGGTGAGACATTACAGAGAGACTGTTCATGATGAGGGTAGTGAGGTCCTGGCTACCCTGAGATTCTGTGGTTGCTCCATCACTGAAGGTGTTCAAGGCCAGGTTGGATCTTTGGGAAATCTGATCTGGTGAGAATTGTCCCTGTCAGTGACCGGGGTTGGAACAGGATGGGCTTTAAGGTCCCTTGCAACCCAAACCATTCTAGAATGGTTCAGAATGCAATTTTGGTGTACTGAATCGAGGTTAGCAATAGTGGAGAGGAGCCTTATGAGGTTGAACAAGGACTTGGAGAGAAATAACGGCATGTATCAGTACAGGTTAGTACAGGTTGACCTGCTGGAGAGAAGCTCTGCTGAGAAGGATGTAGATGTCCTGGTGGCCACCAGATTGACCATGAGCCAGCAGTATGCCCATCTGGCCTTGAAGGCCAATGGTATTCTGGAGTGCATTGTAAAGACTGTGGGAACAGGTTGTCTGAGGTGATGCTAATCCTCTACTCTGTCCTGGTGAGGCCACATCTAGAGTACTGTGTCCAGTTCCTGGTTCCTCAGTTTAAGACAGGGCACATCTAGGGAGAGCCCAGCGGAAGGCCACAAAGATGGTTAGGGCCTGGAGCATCCCCTTCATGAGGGAAAGCTGAGAGCCCTGTGGCTGTTCAGCCTGGAGAATGCTGAGGGGGACCTTATCGATGCTTATCAATATCTTAAAGGTAGGAGTCAAGTGGATGGGATCAGGGTCTTTTCAATGATGTCCTGTGATGCAACGAGTGACAACTGGCACAAATTGAAACATGGAAGTTCCATACGAACATGAGGGAAAACATCTTTATTTTGAGGGTTGCAGAGCACTGGAGCAGGCTGCCCAGAGACTCTGTGGAGTCTCCTTCTATGGAGATATACAAATCCTGTCTAGATGCTTTCTTGTGTAACCTTCTCTAAGGGCTAACTAGAAGTGTTGGTCTAGAATATCTTCAGAGGTCCCTTCCAACCCCTGCAATTGTCTGATTCTGTGAATAGTAAACTGATAATACATTTGATTGACCTAATTAAAGGCATCTGATTACATCAGCTTGGAACATTTTCTATAATATGATTAAAATCACACTGGAACACATTCAGCAGTTTTACACTTCAATAATACACAATATGGAATGAAAACCTGGCGACAGTTTGATGAATTCAATGTTGCATGTAGGAATACAGAGTAAGCAGAATTACGGGGTTTCAGATGTAGTGGACAAGTAATGTGTTTCAACAGATTTTCTTTTGTCTTTGCTTAGTCTTCAAAATGAAGCTTTAAATTCGACAAGAGCATTGTGCAACTCTTTTGGGGTTGTTTCAATAGTTCTGCTTGAAAATGTTCAATAATTAGGATGCATGCTATTTTATTTGTTATTGACTTTGTGTTTTGTGTGAAGTACTTGGGCTTTTTCCTTTGCTGTCTTTGCTTCCTGCTACTTTTCTTTCCCCTCTTTTTTTCTTTCCCCTCTTGCTTTTCAAAGCTGATGCATGTTATTTATTCTTTTGCTTTGATTATTCTGCTTTACTTTTAAATCTAATCAACTGGGGCTATGCCCCCACCCCCTCCCCCCCTCCCTATATTTTACTTCTCATCAGTATAGAAAAGATTCATAGTGATTTCACTAACAGTAAATTCTTTAAAAGTACCTTCCTTCTAAATGTCTGATAGGGACTTTCCTCTCTTTAGTTAGTTTAATTCCTTTCCTTCTCTCGGTACTATTAGATTGTTTTCCTTCCTGATTTCTGAGTTCTTCAAAATCTGGAGAAAAATTCAGTGTAAGAGAAAACAAAACAAAACAAAACAAAACTGGAATGAACCTTAAAGGCAACCAAAAATCGAGAGACCACGAAACAGGGATGGGGAGGGAGAAGAAAAAGAGTTAAAGTTGTCTACAAGCAAACAGTGAAATGGTGTAGAATTTCCACAATGGAATAAATAAATAAATAAATAAATAAATATTTTCCTGAACTATTGTCTCATTTGTTTGTCTTAATTTCTAAATATTGTAAAATTTGCGGAGTAAAAGATGTAATTTGTTGGTAATAAGCAGCATGGAATTATTTCAGAACAAAATGTAATAAAATACTGTGTCCTGTAACTGAGCATAACAGTATATAATTTAACATGATGTGGTAATGGTAATATAAATCTGTTGCTTGCTCTTTTGAATTTACATCAACTAATAATTTTTGTCCATAGACTTAGCGTCAGCTTCTGTTTTTATCTTTGCTAGCATAAATCAGCTTCAACTTCACTGGAATTCTAAGGTCTCAAAATGCTATATTGCCAATCTCAAGGTTTGCTTTAAAATTACTCATAAGATAATATAAAAATAAAAATACTTCATTGTTCCTTTGAAGTAACAAGTTCACAGCATCAAATAAGTGATAGAGCAGACTTCCCTTAGCAACAACTTTATCCTATCAAAGTGATTGCAAAAAAAATTTAATGTTACTCTACGATAAAGAAAATCGTGAAATTCTTATGGAAGCTATATTAATTAAGGCACATGAAAGATGGGAAGATGATCTGAGACAGCCAGGATGGCTTCACTAAGGGCGCATAATTCCTGACCAACCTAGTGATGTTCTGCGATGGAGTGATAGCATCACTGGACAAAGGAAGAGCAACTGATATAATGTACCTCAACTTCTGCAAGTCCCTTTACATGGTCTCACACCACATTCTTATCTCTACTTTGGAAATAGGTGGATTTGAAGGGTGGACTATTCAGTGGATAAAGAACTGTTTGGATGACCCAATCCAGAGAGTTGGTTTCGATGGTTCCATGTCAACGTGGAGAACAGCGATGAGTCTTGTTCCCCAGTGGCTTGGGGACAGTGTTCTTCAGCATCTCAGCTTGAGACCATTTCTTTGCCTCCTATCACTTGGTGCTTGAGGGAAGAGAACGGTGCTACAACCTCCTTTGTAGAGAGTGATGGACTCTCAAAGGAAAACAAGGAAAAAACAAAGCAAAAAACAAACGTAACTGGGGGGGGGGGGGGGGGGGGGGAGAAGAGGGGGTAAGTTAGAAAGAAATGAAGTTTTGGGGGAAAAAAAAGAAAAAGAAAAAAAGAAGACCAGAATACAGCTACCATAGTGGCTCTGACGAGTTGTTCTTTCACTTGATGTCCCGTTGTTGATATTTCCAGGAGTAGGTGTTTAAGAGTGCAGGCAGCAAGGAAAGCATGAGGTGAGCTTTTTGTGGCTAAGCTTCCACTCAGCTGTGATTTAGAAACTTCATGAGCTCAAATTAGCCTCTGAATCACCATTTTAATAGCCATCAATGGACCTATAATCCACTCATTTTTCTAAAGACTTATTGAACCCACTCATACGTGTGAGCTTCCCTGCAACAGTTTCTGAAATTAATTAGCTATTATATGAAATAATAATTATTGTTGTTCATTTTAAATATCCTACCTTATTATTCTGTTTTAGATCTCCTAATTTATTGATTAATGGCCAAGTTAGAAAATAATGATCTTTCCCTTTCTCTGTTATGTAGTCTTAATGACTGTTTTCTTCATGGAATATCTGAGTGCTCCATGTATTAGCTCTCAAGAGATGTTAAGCCCTGAAATGTATGTTTTACTTTGTCATTTTATTCTTAAAGAAGCAATAGGCTGTGATTATCTCTTTAAATCCTTTTTTTTTTTTTTCATAAAATATTTACTAACTTTGTTGTCTTTTTGAAATTATTTAATTTAAAAACGTGAAGGCAGTGCTCATGTTCAGTTGAATAATACATTCAAAGGAAGTTGTTGTGGTAACTCATGCAGTACAACTTATTAACCTTAGGTGGACAGTTAGAAAATTGCTTTGCATCTCTATTGAATTGCAAAGAATGAGGTCAAATCTCGATCTGTATAGGATTGGCTTTAATCCAAAAGGTCCAGTAAAATTTTCTTGGAATTGGCAGTGCTGTTACTGGTACTGTCCTGGAATAGTGAATATCTAGAGAGGGTATCTTCATTGGTATTCATGGTGGCTACCAGCAGCAGTGAAAATACAAGATGGCAAGTTTGTGCTGATGCAATACAATTTATTATCTTTGAGTGACCTTTGGCTCACAGTTTGCCACAGCTGAATAATATTGACAAATTAGGTTGGATCAATTTAATTTGTTTTTAATACAATTTGCTAATTACTCTTGAAATGAGATTTTCAGGAGGTTTCATTTTGATGTTGGAAAAGGATGTTGGGGAAGGAATTCAAAACTTGCAGAAATAAGCACAATGCCTTAATTTTAGGCTATTTCTGTAAAACATTACTGCCATTTTAACAACAAACAAGGGATCAAAATAAGAAGTGGATGCTTGGAAAAAAATGAGAGTAATGAAGTTACAGCGAGCTGTTTAATGGGATGTGATGATGGGGAAAATAAGTTTGCAGATTTGACATGCGTTCTCTCCATTTTGCCTAGACTCATTTGCAGTGCTAGGCACATTTCTTAGGTTTTTTCAATTCATGTGTACTTTTTTAGAGGAAAAAAAAACCTTAATGCAAGCCATCATTTGTTAATTTGTAATGTATTAAGACAATTTCCTTTTGCTAGTATAAAAATAATTATGGTAATGTAAAATGAGTTGCTGGTCTTCCCAAATTAATTAAAGTATAATGATATTAATCACAAGAAGAAGAGAGCCTAACAGAATATTAATATAGAAGAGCAAAATGGGATTATTTGGAATATATCACTTTTTTTCCTCCTTCTGTTAAATAGGTATGTATTTTCACGAGGATGGATTTCCATAGGGCAGTATGTAGAAGCTAAGTACGTGAGATGAGGAGCTAAAATCTCCCTTTGGATAACTATGGTGTAGTCTTTGAGTTGTATGCATCAAAAATATAGAATATCAGTGAAGGGAATTCATAGGTGACATTTATTAGTATGCTACATGCATGTTGCTTTCAAAACACAGTAAAAACATAGACTATACTGTAAGTCTTAACTCCAAGAGAGGAAGATTAGGATGGGCAGATTCATTCTGTTGGAGGTGTTCCGTGTGAAAGATGCTTTTATGAGCATTCTCTATGAGTTGGAATAATCAAGAGCTGAAGAGAGAGATGTCCCCAGATTCAATCAGCCCTTAATATGTATGTGATAAGAATCTGATTTAAATAGATTTTGAACTGTTTGTCATAAGTTGTTACAGGTGGTTTAAATTGGGTAAGGAGGTGTCAGTTCTTAAAATGCCTTCTTTTTGTGCCCTACGGAATATTCAGGTTTTCTATTCTTAGAGTAAAGTAACTTGATGGAAAAATACATGGTAATTTAATAATTCTGGAGTTGGTTCAGATAATCACACAGGCTAATTAGATCACTGAATTTCACAAAAACATTTTATAGATAAGGTCCTGGACAGGGACAGGGAATTGCAGAAATGAGCAAATCTTCTCGTGTTAAACGTTGTCAAAGTATGAAATATCATATCATACGGTGTATTCAGACAGACACTGGTACAATAAAAAAAAATCATTTTGCCATTTTAAGTAGTGCAAATAAAAATGTTATAAATGTAGACATTAAGTAGAATGGCAGTAGATGAAGCAAGCTAGATGGGAAGTTTGACTTCCAAAATATAATCAACATTTTCTCATTAATGAAGTAAGTATAAGCCCAGAAAAAAAAAAAAAAAAAAAGCTGTCATGGACTATTTGTTCTGGAAGAGGATCTGTATATAGAACAGGCAGCATCGTAGGCTTTTCCTTAAACTGCTCTTTTAAATCATTGTAATATGCTACTGGTACAATATATTGATAGGCTGACAGCTGCCTGCAGTGCAGTATGAAAGCTTTGAGAATGACCCAATGCTGTTTGTCCTTTGATAAGGCTGCACTTTGGAAAAAAAAAAAAAGCTGTTTTAGACAAACAAATTTGCATTTTTATTTTAATGGAAATCACACATTCTTGGACTCAGTTTCAAATCCTAATTACTTACATTGTTTTGGCTTTGGATGGTTTATCAGCTTGTGTGATCAGATGTTCAGTAGCTCAAGAAATATTTAATACCTAATTCTGTTAATTATCTGCATTAAAATGAACTTTTGAAGCTTTGAGAAGGAAGTTTGACCCAAGTGATGTGAGGTGCCAGATAATACAAACTCCAAATGCTTTTTTTATGGGGATTTCTCAGTGCTCACAAAGTTCAGCATCTTGCTCAGGTTTTTACATTAAATGTTGGTTTCCTGAATGTATCACAGACTTTTATGTACCCTTTAACAAGTGTATTTTTTTGTATTTTAAGGCAGCCTCAGAAATCTGAGTAGTTTCTAAACTGCTGAAGGAAGTCAGGGCTCTGAAAATGTCATTGTCAGTACAAACGGGCTAATTTGCTCTTGCCTGAGGTTATTTTTGGAGGATTCCCATGGTGGTTTGCATTTGCCAAGAATAAACTTCTTTTACCCTAGACACTCGAATTCTCTGAATTCCCACTCATATGCCACAAAGCTTCCTTTGTCATCCTCCAGTGAGACTTGTTCCAGATACTGAGCACCTCTGACTTCCTCCTTGTGGTCATGACTTGCAGTCAGGTGTGTGGGAATGATGGAGGAAATCTCAGAATGCACTATTAATGTCTGGTGTGCACATAGCTAGATGCTATTGTGTCTAGGGCTCACAAAAGCAGCAGAAATATTGCCAAAACAAGATATATTTTGCATCTAATCTGTAGAACCTGAAAAAAAAGAATATGTTATACTGATGTTTCTACAGTTTTTTATATTACTCATAAGTAAGTGTTAAGTAAACTAATTATTTTTAATCATAGATTTTTAATATCTGCCTTGCTAGAAGTAAATAATCCTCGGCACATCTAGATATTAGATATTAGATAATAGATCAGTTAGGGATTGAAAGTGAGGGCTTTGTGCATGAAAATCATTGACAACAGACAAGCAGTTGTTCCTTGTGATTTTTTTTTTTCCCCTGTAGAGTCATTTGTCAGTAATGGTTGCAAATTTGTTCTGAAAAATCGTGAATATTCTAGAACCTGAGCAGGAGCAATGTGTGCGCTGTCTGGGGCTCTGTGCATCGCGGAACAGCCGGTTACACCAACACTGTGATTTGTGCTTTGATGTAATTCATTTCCTTCCTTCTCTGCTTCTGTACTACAAACAGCCCATCTGTTAAAGTGAGTACATTGTAGACAGCATTTTGGTGTGTGAAGTATTTTTGATGTTTTCTGTAGAAATATGAAGACCTCATAAATCTGCAGTGTACCAATTCCCTACAGTGAAGGGTGTTGATTTTTTTTCTGTGTGTGAAAGTTGAAAACATATAGATCAATATAAATAATGATAAAGAGAAAGAACGATAAAGAGAATTTACTTATTTTTGATTTTCCCCTTTTGGATAAATATCACAAAACTCATGACAAAATGTGCCAGAAACAATCTGCTATTGCCAGGTGATTTTCATCTTTTCCAGTTTTATTTCTTTTCCATGAGGATGACAAAGAAATTGGATTTTTCTTGCTGGCTGAGTGTCTCTTTTTATGGTCTGTACGTCCAATATTTTTATTACAAAATTACAATGAGATACAGGAACAAAAAGATTGCATAAATGATGATATACTTTGCACAATTATACTATCAAATTGAATCATTATTTTGAATTTGAATTGAATAATTTAAGCTTTTGTAGTATGAGCGAATAGTATTTCTGTTTTACAGATTTTATTTTTTTTATAATTTAAACAGAAGATTGGTGATTTATACACAAAATTTATGTTCAATTCTTGCTATAAAGGAACAGTCTTTATTATGATTAACAACTGGCAAGGTATACAGGATATTTACTGGATATGTAATGCAGAATAAGTAATGGCTTTTGCCTGGATTGTCCAATTTGGTGTAGGGTAGTTGTATGTTGGCCAGGTTTCACAGGGGATTTTAGTTCTTCAGGTTTCCATGAACGCAACTTCCATGAAAGCACTGGTGGAGGTTTTGCACATTCATAGATTTGAACGTACATTCCTAGTTAGTGCTAATAATATTTCTTCAAAACTGTTGAAATAAGGAAAGGGTTTTCTTTTTAAGTCATAGTGCATTTCTGTTTCTACAGATTTCTCACTGATCTCAGTGTTTCCCTTCTAAAACACAGAATATACTTCAGTTGAACAATTCATTATAGGCACTTCAACATGATCAGGTTGCAGTACCCCTGGATTATAAATTAGCAACAAGTTGAATAGTTTATCTGGAATGGAATGTCTAATCTTATTTATACAGTGAGAGTGGTGAGGCATTGGAACAGGCTGTCTAGAGATGTGGTGGATGCCCCATCCCTGGAGATTTTCGAGCTGGGGCTGGATCAGGCCCTGGACAACCTGATCATTGCAGGGGAGTTAAACTAGATAGCTTTTAAAGGTCCCTTCCAACTCTAAGCATTCTGTGATTCTACAGCTATTTGCTTCGATAAACCTTTAATAATGTAATTCTGAAGTTTTCACTATTATCAGATAACAACCATCTTCTTTTTGTGTTTTTTGTTGTTGGTGGTGTTGTTGACTTCTACAAATAACTTCCATATCAGAGAGCGTTTTTAAATTCTGATTATTTCACATAACAATCATATATTTTTAATAGCTATTCCCCTCTTAATTGCATTTTTCTGCTACATAGAATATTTTGAAGTTCTTTGGTACTGTATTTTGTAAAGATAATTGTTAAATTTATAGCATTGGCATTTCATCATATCCAGTGTTCTTATCGCTAAGTCTTCTTTCAACACTTTTTTTATTTTTAGTTGTTCTTTCCATCCTTACTCTTATCATTCCAGTGATTGTTAGAACATCATGGTTATAAATTAAGCAAGATTGTAAAATACCTTGAGGGGTTACTAAAAGATAACGTGTCTCTTAAAACATCTATTATATTCTTTAATTGCCAAATAGCTTTTGGATTACGATGCTTGGAAAGCACAAGAAAACACACAGTGAAAATCTGATTTTCTTTTTTGAATTTAATCAGAGAAAGTCTGTGTTGACCATCAGTGGGTTTCCTTGGTCTCCTAGAGAGCTGTGTTGACTGTGAGCTTGCCAAGTCTTTGTATGAAGGTCAGAGTACTGAATTTAGTGTGGGACTAAGAATCACATCTCTCTGTTATATTTTCTGGATGTTTTTGTTCTTAATGTGAATAGAACACTTTTGAATTTTCAAGCCTTCTAATATATTGAGCTTTTATTAGACAGCTGTACATTTTGTTATCTTGTAGAGAACTTAAACTGTTGAAATATCAGTCTACACAATAGCCTAAATATATATATATTTTTGCTTGAAATGTGAAATAAAATCCCTCTTCAATAAGGATTTAAACATTGAAATATTAATATTTTTTACTGCCAATGATGTATGTATTTGGAAAATCACCCTAGCTGTTGAAACCCTTCTTGGATTGTTTAGTGGCACTTACTTTAATGTAGACACCCAATAGAATCTACATCAATTTACTACTGTACCCTTCCTGTCTGTCACTGGAGTTGCCTTAGGATTCTTGTAGTTCATTGTTTCTGTGCTTATACGGCTGAAAAATAAAAAAAGAAAAAAGAAAAGAGTTTATGCATTTGCAGCAAGGTACATAATTACAGCACTGTGCACAGTTTATCACAAGCTAACATATATGTTTTTAAATTTAAGTTACAAATTTGCTGAGTCTTGGGTAGAAAAACTCCAGTAAGCTCAAGATAATACATTTAGAGAGATTTTAAGAAAGAATATCTAGATAGACCTATGAATATTCTACATTATTTTCACTTAAAACTGTGATTTAGCAGTTTACTTTTGCTACAATTGGGTATTTATATCAGATACATTTGAGAAACGGGCTTGGATGTAAAATGTAATGGAGATGTAGGTAACTAAAAAATAAATAGAATAATTCAAGGACCCATATAATGTAGCATTTTTGCATGAAAATTGCTACATTAAAACATAGAACATGGAAGTAATAAAAACAGTATATTAATATTTTAAAACTTACTGGTATCAGAGACTTAAAAATTAGAATCTTATTAAAATCATATTCCTAATTATATGACCCACAACAAACAGATTTCAAATTACTTTTTATTTAGCAATTTGTTTTTGGCATTTGCAGCAGATGCTCCCTGCATTTTGTTGTGCCAGTTACTAAGAGTTGGGGAATAAGTGTATCAGTCTGTAGCATCTCTTAAATTGCTGGCCTTTAAGGACTGATTTCAGGGAGTTCAGATAGGTGAAAAATTAATAAGTCCTTTTTTTTCTCTCTTTCGGAAAGCTTTCATTCCTACACTATGCTGTAAGATACATGGAAATAATATAAGCCTTAAGATTATAAAAATATGGGGGGTTAATTTTTTTCATTTTATATGCTTTTATTCGTCTCATCATTGACATCTAATTCCAAAAATAGTTTACATATATTCAAAATGCATGCTTGCACAGCATGTATGTAGCAAAAGTTAATTAAAATACTAAGATGTTGTTGTTGTTGTTGTTTTCCACAGTAAAATATAGTGTTGTTGGTTTTTTTGTTTGCTTCTGTGATTATGAGTGTTTGAAAATGGCCTTAAGAATATGCATGACAACAAAGGCTAAATTGCGTACAAAAACTAACAAAAAAATTAGGTCATGCTGTTCTGATTCTTACGCAGCTGAAAATGTCAATGGAAGGACCTTCAGTAAGTTCTTTCCATACTCTGTAAAAGGAGACATTGTGTATATGGTTTGTTTATGGAAATTGCCTATCATTAGCTGTTGTCCAGCTTCAGATTACTCAAATGTTAGGGAGACTTTCCATTTACTTAGAAATTATCCAGAAGTTAATTTAAATAAAGGAATTTGTTTCTTGATTAGGAAAGGCTTTGTGGTGTTGTATCAATATCTTGTGAAAACCAGATGAAGAGCTTGCGTCATGTCCTAGGGCTCTGGGTGTTCTAATGTAGCCTGAACATATCTGTAGGGTTAGAGCAGGTCTGGTGGAGTCCAGAAGGATGCTCAGAGGATGTGTGACCAGGAAAGCTGAGATGACTAAGGAATGTCGTAACTTTCTGAAGAAGATCCCTTGCAGACTATTAGTGTAAAGCTCATGAGCCAATGCTAGAAGTTAATGAATGTCAGCAAGTGTGTGTGAAAAAAATGATATTTGATAGCACTTTATGATTCTTTTTTTTCTGTAGATGTAGGCAAGTATAATGATTTTTGTTTGTTTTCTCCCACCTCTTGTGACAGTACCAAAGATCTTGGGTAATTGCAAGACAGAAATGGATGCTTTGGAATAGGTTTATGTAATGTGCTTCCTTTTATGATAGTTCTGGGAAGCATGGTTAGGAAAGCCTTGTAAATTTATTAATATCAGTATTACAAAATGAAAAATGTTCACTTTGATAGGGTTGTGTTTCACTCACTTTCACCGATGATCTGAAGTTTTAGGTAGAAGATAAAAAAGATTTTTTTTTCCTCTCTAATCATTGTTTCTGAAAAATTCAGAACTGATGGAATATGCCATTAAAAAGAGAAGGAAAAAAAAGTAGAACCTCTTCTTTGTGCCATTAAGGATTTATCTTTTATTTTTTTATTGTTTTATTTTTTTATTTTTTAGTTGGGTGACATTTTGGGGATAGGCTGTAATTATTTATTGAATATTCTGCTTTTGAGCTGAAGGAAAAGATGTTATTTCCTCTCTTTCCATATGTCAAGGATAACATTCTGTACATTTTCTTTTGTCTCCATGTTACAACTATTTATTCGTATTCCTATTAAGGTCCTGTATTTACATAAACAACTTTTTGTAATGCTGTCTATTATGAAACTAAGGCAATTTTGCTAATTGTTATTTATTACCTCTGTCTTTCTATGTGTTTGTTTGTTTGTTACTTTTGGCTGTGGAGTATTTCTGCAATGAGATAAAGATGAGTAAATGTTAGCTAGTTAACCTTCTTAACCCTTCACCCAAACGCAATTAAGTGCTCGTACTTTAAATTTGGAAATACTACAATATCTATAATATACTATTTATCTGAATTTCATTAACTTCTACTGCAAGATAATTTTATCATGTATTGTTCTTTTAAGAAAGAAGATGTTCTATTTTCTCCTTCCATATATTAGTTGTGTTTGAGACAATAAGGCTTTTCTAGTGTAATGAATATTCCTGCCATATTGTATTGGTGCTGTGCATAATGGGAAAAGAGAGAAAACGGTACTAAGAGGGAAGTGTATAAAACCATCTTTCTCTCCACTTAAGGCTTTCTCCAGAACCCATTAAAATCCAGGTAAATCACTGAAGTACAAGATGCGTATTTAAAAATAGGAAAGATGATTGGAAATGGGTGAAATGAGCAAAACTACTTCAAACTACATTTGCATTCTTCCATCAAACTGATACAATTTCAAGTTGCCTGTGTCCACAGCTAGCTGGATCTTAGAGGTCCCAGATGATGTTAGAGCACTTTTCCAACCTTTATGATTTTATGAACAGCAGATAATGTCCAAGTCAATCCCATGACTGGATTGGCTCATGATGCTCTGCCCTACTTAAATCACAGAACCACATTTTCCTTTCAAGCAAGTATCAGTCCCATACTGCAATAATTCCTTTCAGCACTCATTTTTCATTATAAGGACTGGCATCATTGAGCTAAGTGCTTGAATACCATACGTACAAGTTAGCAAAGACTAAGGTGAAGGAAAGAGTTTATTAAGTTTCTTTAATTCTTACACCGGAAAATCCACAATTTACAACTGCACTGTTGTTCACCTTTTGCTCCTTTCTATTTTATTCTTCTGCTTGGAAGCGTAATTTTTTAATTTTACCATAAAATTCTGTAGTCTACATTGTACTCAAGCTTCTGTGGAAACTGCTATACCAGCAGCAGTATGAAGTTATGGAAACATGTCTGAAAAAACAGGGCAAAACTATTGCTACATTTTCTTACAATGTTTAATGGTTGGGTTTTTTTTGCTCCTATTTTGCCCTTGAGCTGGGTGGTAGCAGTGGAATGGTAGAAAGATATAATTTAATCTAAAAAAGCATTCTATGTTGAAAGTAACTTCAAAGCTATCATTAAACATACTTACAATAATTAGTTTCAAAGCATTCTAATTCCTCGTAGTGTTTGAAGAATTCAGCATCTAATGAAGTAAAATAAATTACACACCACTTTGTTCATTGAATAACCAATTTTCTTTCCCTAACCACCGTTTATCAACAGAGCCTTTCACTGGAAAACGTCTCAGCTCTCCTTTAAAAATACTCAGACCCAAGCATGCTCCTCATTTCCTCTCCCTCCCACACACAATGAGCTTGATTATAACACCTTTGTTGAATTATAATTCAGAAAAAAATAATAGTTCACTTTCAAGTAGCGTTGAATCAAGAGAATGGAAATGCTCTGTGCAATCTCTGTACTGCTTTGCTTCGAAGAGCTTGTATGAGTGTTGATGAATGTGGAAATATTACATTTCCTAAAGTCCGTGTCGTGATAGCCTTAAATAATAATAATAAATTGAGAGAGTCCACACACTATGTAATTTGAGCTATATTTTCTTTTGGAGGAAACTTTTGAAACTGTATTTATCAAAACGTATTCATGCCCAGTTATTAGGTTAATGATTTGTAATACAGAAGGAAAAAAAAAACAACACAACTGTACTTCTATACACAGAATTAGTCCCACTGACATTAGTATGATGTGGTTTTCCTGTCAGCAATAAATTTTAGGAGAGAAATAAATTGAAACTGAGAAATGTCCATGTGAGATTGACTGCAATGGGAACTGGGACTAGTTAGTAATCATGGACATTCTTGTTTCTAATGTTGAATAGATATGTTTACTTCAAATTACTTATGAACTATAAATGAATTGCAGTATAAGTGATGAGGCAGCTTGATTATCACTTCGGAAACACAGCGGGAGATGAAATTGGGCTCTTCATAGACGTGGGCCAATCCAGTATTTGTGAAATCCCTGGTACATTTGGGGCACCAAAAAGTACCACCAGGAGCAGGAAAAAAATAATAGCAATATTTGTTAAAGAATACTTTCCTTCCTTTTCTTGAAGGGAAAATCACAGCTTACTTTTTTTTTTTTCTTCTCCTGTTTGACTTTTTTTTCCTCACTGTGCAAATTGGATAACACATTTCTTCCTTTATTCATTTACTCATTAAATTTTTAAATTATTATTTGTATACATGTCTTTAGACAGACCCAATATGTAATGTGATTTAAATTTAAATTTTGTGTACTATCTGTACGCATATTTATGAGCAACAATGTCTCACCATTCCTAGGCCTATTAATTTGCATCCCAAAAGTGAAAAGGATTGTGGTGTAAGGGAGATACAGTTTGAATGTTTATTGTATCAAGCAGTTTGCTGAGATTCTACAATAATGTTCAACATTACAAAATACCAGAAGGTTAATTTAATTGTAATTTTGAGATATAATATGAACTGTTCATTGACAACTTCTCAAAAAGTTTCCTCATTATTTTTCTGTTTATTGTGCCAGAGCAACTTAAAGCCCTGGGGAATGGTTTGTCTGTCACAGATTAGTTTCTTTTTTGACCTAATATTTCATTTAGGTAATGCCATGAATAAGTGAATAAAAGTATGTATGTATGTATGTATATAAACTCTAGATACAAATATCTTGCTAATCATGTTTTTGCTACTCGATATAAGGAGTAAAAAAAAGTAAATAAAGGTAGCAAAATGACTGTATCCCCAACTAATGATTCTTTGGAGATTAAAAATTGAATGTAATTCTGTGTCCATATTCTCATAGTGCAATCCTATATAGATTATTGAATGTGGATGATTCATTGTGGACTATTTATTGAAGAAATCTCAGAGATATAATGCATCATTTATCCATTCTTCACAGAAGAAAAGAAGAAGCCACATTGGAGCTATGTTTTCTTATAAAATTGTAATGGGTGGTGATAGCAGACATAGCTGTTGATTTGCTACCATTTTTATAATGCTTCTTGGACACCTAATGTAGACAAAAAGTACTCAAAGTTGTTCTTATTCAACTTTGGAAGCTTTGGTTTCTCTTCATTACTATGCAGGAATTTTAGAACTATACTTGGTTATTCTATGACTATATTGAACAGGTTTTAGTGTTGTTTTCATTTTGGACTTCATGTATTGAGAATACATTCTGTTCTGCTTGTCTGAATTACCAGACCTAAATATATATGTATATATTTCAGCTTTTGCACATGGAAGCTGCTGCCTCTATATTCCCAGCTTGGAAAGAAGTCTCTGGGACTACACCCTTACATTTGCCTTTTTTTGTTTGTTTGTTTGTTTTTGTTTTTGTTTGTTATCATTTAATATGCCGAACGAATGGCATAACTTCTTTAGAAAACATTTTCTAATAAAATACCTGCAACTTGGTGAAAAAAATAGAACAGCAGAGGCAACAGGAGGTGCCTGGGAAAAAGATATATTAATAGAAGAAGTACAGAGTGACGATTCCCTCAATGCTTTCCCAGCCTGTGCTAAATCACAGCTTGTAAAGTAAGAAGGGACTGAAAATGAAAAATGCATTTGTTGAAAAGTTGGTTGGACAAGTTTTATTTCCAATAGTTCCTTCTGCAGATTTTATAAATATGCATCTCATATACATGGTTCTAAAGTGTTGTAGTTAAGTGGTTACTCTTTTTCTTGATTTTTTTTTTTTAAACTTGAATCAGGATGCATAAAAGACTGTTTTCATTACTTTATTTCTAAGGTACTTCCATACAAGTGTTTTTCAAAATGGATGCATATATTCATGCTTACTCAACATGTTATTTGGCAAGTTTGAGGAGGTTCAGATTTATTGTTTGTGAAATTTAAAGTTTACTGTTATCTTAGCCTTTTATGCAGCAGGAAATATACCATTATTGAAAGGTATAGGTCATAAAAATACACAACTGTGCAATGAAAAGCTTTTTTTTTTTTTTCATATATTTACCCCCTTTTGTTGCTTTAACATATGCAAATATATACTGTCTTCAGTATAGAAGACACTTCTTTAGTTTAATTTATCAATCAGCATCACAAAAAAAAGCTATAAAAAACTTAAAAAGTTAAAAGAAAGGGAAAAAAAATCTGCTATATTTCTTTACGTAAACAGATGTGTTTTCCAGGTAATACATGAGTATGCCAAATTTTGGGCTCTACTGTTTCCTTCTTTTCCTCCATTATATCTTTCTGATTTTTTATTTATTTATTTTCAAACAGGATGGTGTTTGCTGCCATATGTGAGTTATGCAGCATTGACAAAAGATTGAGAAAACTGTGGCCAGCTCTGCAGCAGCCTATTTAACCTGAACTTTTGTGGCCATCAGAGAGAACTTGATCACATATATTTCACACCTGACTGATCCGTTAACTCAGTTAAATTCTTCTCTCTTCTAAATAAAAAAATAATACTCTTATTTTTTTCTCTTCCTCCAGATCCACTTTTAGGCTCTGACTGTTTGCAATTGATGATGGCCTTTTATTTGAGATGGTTTTTGTGTACCTGGAGAAAATTACGTTTATCAAAAACTTAGGTTTGGATGTGCAGCCAAATCCATATAGAAATACCAACCAGAGGGATCCTTGGAAGATCTGATCTGGTTCTGTTTACAAACAGTGGCCTAAAGCTAATGATTCAATGAAAGATAACTAGCTCTGTGTTCAATGTTCTATTCATGCAGTTGCCTTTTTTGTACGGCAAATAAAGACTGTCCTTGACTCCAGCAGTATTGTTGTAAAAGAGCATAATAGAAAAGTAAAAGAAAAGCATCAGCTAGGTGACTGGGGTTAGTTTTCATAAGATTTTTTTTTCTTTTTTTCTTTTAATTTCAGTAATGCATATTTCTTATGTGTCTGCTGTTGGATTTTGAAGAAAGGAAATCATCTTTTGCAATTCACAGATTAAAATCTAACAACACTGCTTTTTTTCCAAGGCAAATTTATGAAAATTAATAGCCTGTGAAGGTTACAGCCCTTCCTGTTACTGAAAACAAGATAGTTAACTTGTGTTCCTGAGTTTGTATCATAGATCACAGAAATGTACATAAAATTACTTTTAGGGGTCATCTTATCCTAGAACAAATAAAATAATGCATATGTATGGACATGAAAATTACATTCTATGGTGTATGAGCATATAGTATCACTAAGCTGACTGAGTTAGCTGACTGTCCTATGTATATGATATCTTTGCCCTTGGGTCATTATTCAGTTTAACCTTTGGTGTTTGTATAATCACCAGGACTCAAGGTACTTTCAAGTAAAGAAGGATCTAGTGATAACAGCTTTGTCCATATCTGGAATATCATGTTATGGCTCCTGTAACTCTTTAAACAAGTAAGGGGAAAGATGTGGGAAATCTGAAAAAACAATGGGCCATAAATGATAGAGGGACATTAATAATTAAATGCATTACAAGTTTAAAAAAAAAAAAAAATCCAGTGCAGCAATTCTTAATGATATTTTCCATGGACTATATAAGTAAATGAATTTCAAGTTCAACCATTTATGCTAAACAAGGTTAAAATGGCTAAAAGACTGACTGTATTTTAATGTGCTATAAAAGAATTAAAAGCCTCCAGCAGTCCATAAAAGATCATCCTTCATTTCTGAATGCAATGCACATTACCAGAGAAAGATTTGGTCAATCACAGAGCAATAACTAACTCTGTAGGGCTGCTGTAATTGCTAATGTAATTGTAAAATGGAGGTTTACCCAGTATTAATTCCACTTTTTGCTATTCTTTTAGTTAGAAATAAAGTTTTTCCTTCTTTTAAAGAGATATTTTATTTCACACTATTATGTTTACTTCATTTATTTAATATACTGCCAAATTGTATAATTACTGGTGAGAAGTGACATCCAGTATTTAGCTTGTTGAAAGTGAAATTCTACTTTCATTTACTTTAGTTATCTAAACATTGACAAATAATTGACAATACAATGCATTTTCTGTACTATGTTTTGTTCTAGGGTTGCATTCTGTTAACCCCTCAAACACAGAGCTTGGGTTTGAGGTGGTCCTATGTGGAGCTGGGGGTTAAACTTGGTGATCCTTGTGGGTCCCTTCCAGCTCAGGATATTGTGTGATTCTGTGAAATGTGCACTGGTCTGGTATGTGTGGAAGTCCAGAAGTATTGTGATAGCAGAAAGAACATATTGTGTATCAGGTTGGATATCAGAAAAAATTTCTACTCTGTTGATGGAGTCACCATCCCTGGAGGTGTTCAGGAACCATAGAGATGTGGCACTGAGCGTGGTGAGATGAGTTGGGGTTGGACTTGGGGATCTTAGAGGTCTTTTCCAACCTCAGTGATTCTATGATTCTGTGATAAAGCTGGAGCTCTCTTTTCTTCTTCAGCCCCTCTTTTTCCTCTCTTTTCTTTTATGCAGGATACCATGCTTGCTTTCTAGAATGAGGAAGGCTTTTCAATTCCAGTTCTTTCCAATTGTCTGTCTACATTATGTAATCAGAATCTGTCATACTAGACAAGCAGAAGAGCAAGGATTTGACTTGTAAGTTTGTTAGGTGCAACAGCAAGTGGGGAGGAGGCTTTCTGAAAAAGCGAGAAAAGTTGCTTTTGTATTCTGTTGCGGTTTTCTTTTTTGTAAGTGTGTGTGGTTTTGTGTGGTGTTCTCTTTTTTTTTCTTCACCGTGTGGCTGCTTGGCATCTCATTCTAAGCAACAGCAGAGGCACTGCAGCTGTCAGGCTGAGGAGGCAGCTATGGCATTGATATTCTTGCTTTCATGTTTCAGCAGTTATCTTTACAACTCTAAATGACAGAACCTCTTTTTAATTCATTTAAAATAAAAGCTATACTTCTGTAGACATTGATGGGAATCATGTGGGAAGTATTCCTACTTTCTATGAAGATATTGCTTTGTTGAGCTGAAGATAAGAAATGCATGAGATACTTTGAAAAACAAAAAGAGTTTAATTTCTTGTTTTCTTAACAAATGTGATTTGGTAAACATATGGTCAGTTTTGCAGTGGCAGGTCCTATGCTCTTGATATAGCAAATAAAACCAGATATGCTAAAGAGGAAAATGTCATAACTGTGTGTTAGAACCTGTGGATCATCAAGCAGACTGTACAGCCCATGCATTTTCCTGAATTGTGATAAGAGTTGGAACTGTGCCTTAAAAACATTTGAAAAAAGGTAAGAAGCAATGCTTGCTATACCAAAAGCAGCATGACAAGGTTAAGAACTTTGCCAAGTGATATGAAATGGAGGATTAATGACCATAAGGACTTCTTAAAGGTGAGGAAAACAAAAAAAGGGAAAGACTATGCATTTTAGGATTGTAAATAAATAGAAGGGCTTTTAGACTTTTATTAGTTACCCATTTATTAGTCAAGTACAAAAGTAGCAAATGTAGTAGAGAAATAAACGTTTATTACATGCAAAATATGTGCTTTTATTTATTGAGAATGAAATGTGGAAGAATAAATTACAAATAAATGGAAGCCAGAACAGATTTTTCCATAATGTGAAAATAAAGTTACAGTTCAGAGCATCCTCCAAAAGAGAAGAGCATAAGGAGAGTGGGAACAGAAGAACATGATTAATCTTTAACAGTAAACTTTTTTCCTGTCACTCTGAATGTCTTGAATCAAAGGCAACCGTGCGTCAGATGTTGAGTATGAACAAAAAAAAAAAATAAAAATGCCTGATTTGATGAAGTCTAAAAATTTGTTGATTGCTGTTATCTGATTGTACAGAAAGTCTCCCTTCACCTGTCTTTGACATTGAAGGGCTAAAAAAACCCCACCTGTTTGTCTATGCTAACTTAATAATGTATAATATATTTGCGTAGTCTTAAAAGGGAAAGTGAGGGCAGAATTCAGATATTTTGCCACCTGTCTTTAAAATTAGAGTGAATTCCATGGACTAGCGTGCATTCTTTCTATCACTGTCTTTAGGGTTTTTGTGGGAGCTAACTTAGAGAAGCCTTGCCTTTTAGTTCCTGTCCAAAAGCTGTAACATCAGCTGATGGTCAGTCACCTTTTAGCACAGGCAAAATTATTACTGCCACTGGCTAATGAAGAACAGCAAAGAGTCACTACAGAGATGCATCATAAGAGTGCCAAGTATTCAGTCCTCTATGTAAGTGATTTAGGAATTGATCTGCTTTATCTTGAATGCCATTGTGTCTTCTTGGCCTACACCATATGGGTACATTTTGCACTCTTCCCTTCTTAACAAAAAAATAAAAAGGAAAGTCAGCAAACAAGGCATGAACCCATGCTGGTATATCTAAACTCTGTTCATTGGAAGCACTGAGTTCTTTGGAGTCACCCTGTCTTCACTGCAATGGCTCAAGCCCTTCCTCACATCTGGCAGTGTTATTAGATCAAATGCCAGGAAATACCCACACAACCAGGCAAACAAACCAGGAGAATACAGAGATAATCTGATCAGAAGGGAATCAGAGTGTTTCAATGTCAACAGGAGGTGAAGATCTCTAAGGCAGAAATGTGCATTTCTAAAATTGTATCTGAAACCTGAGGATTTCAGCTGTTATGTTTATCTGTTTTCCTGTGATCCAGGAAAAAAATGTGAAGAAAAAGAACAACAGTGCCCACCAACAAAACCTTTCCTGCTGAGTCTGTGTAGAAAAGATGATACAGAATTATATGTGGGAATTGAAGGAAACTGAACCTCGTGCTGCACGTACAGAGCTGAAGATCTTTTCAGGTGCAAGAGTAAATTAATCCCAGCCTCATTCTCCTTTGTTCTTTCTGCATTACTGGGCACTTCAGAGTGTCAGTGCTGAAAGCTATGTCAACCCAATAAAATATTTTGTATATTTACTTTGTGTGCTGCAACACCAGGACAAAAGTATGCTGCCTATTTCTTTTCTCTAAATTCGTGGAGATATCATTAGAAATACAGTTTTGACTAAGAGGTTAGCTGAATGCTGTGGGAGACAATCTATCTTCTTGATGAGGATGCCATAAATTCATTCTTTAAGGAAACAGTGTGTCACAGCACCTGCTCTTAGTTGTCTACCTGTGGTCTTGTGGAGAAAATGAAGTCACGATAAATCTTCTCGCTTGATGTGTTGTGAAAGAAAAGCTTAAAATCATGGGTATGTCATGAAGTCAAAAACAAGTTTTGTGTGGTACAGTAAAAGGGCTTGGCTGTTGTGTGTGCTTCTTAAATTGCTTTTGTAGGAGTTTTGTTGTTACCTTAATAGCTTGTACACAGGAAAATTTGCTTAATGAGTAACTGGCGGAGACTTGCCCTTTGGTTTTGGTGTAGCCTGAATCATATGCCACAGTACAAACCTTAACTAATACATTCTCCTCGTGTTTTCTGCATTCTGAATTATTTATTCATGATGTCCTCCTAGCAGCAGAGTGGTAGGCATCTATTCTAATGACACTTTTGTAGGAGGTAACAGTTTTATCACTAAACAACAGCAGTGATGGGGAGCGGGGTCAAAAATACTATTATGAAATAATAGGGCATAGGTAATTAAAAACATCTAAATTTTAAACTTTTTAAATGAATAAAAGTAATCATGACTCTTAAATAACAAATAAAATTTCTCCTTTTGACCTCCATCATTTGAAGTAATAGAATTTGAATTCACCAGCTATGAGTACCTGCAAATCCCACCATGCTTGTCTCTGTGCAGTAATATGTTGATGTGGGTATTTGCTTGTGGGGCTCAGACTGGGATTTTGGAACAATGTCAACTCCTGCTGCTTTGATTCAGTGATACATCCATTGACAGAGAGCTGTTGGAGAGGGTCCAGAGGAGGGCCACAAAGATGATCAGGGGACTGGAGCACCTCCCCTACAAAGACAGGCTGAGGGAGCTGGGCTTGTTCAGCCTGAAGAAAAGAAGGCTGCAAGGTAACCTCATTGCAGCCTTCCAGTGCATAAAGGGAGCCTACAAACAGGAGGGGAATCAACTCTTTGAAAGGGTAGATAACTGCAGGACAAGGGGAAATGTTTTTAAGTTGAGGGAGGGAAGATTTAGGTTGGATGTCAGGGGGAAGTTCTTTACGTATAGAGTGGTGAGGTGCTGGAACAGCTTCCCAGAGAGGCTGTGGATGCCCCGTCCCTGGAGGTGTTCAAGGCCAGATTGGCTGGGGCCCTGGGCAGCCTGGTCTGTGGAGGTTGGTGGCCCTGCATGTGGCCAGGGGGTTGGAGGTTGATAATCCTTGAGGTTCCTTCCAACCCTGTGATTCTCTGATTCTGTGATTCTGTGATCCAGTTCAGAGCCCTGGATCTCACATACTGGGAATGGGTGCATTATAACTCACTATGTGCCATAGTGTTTTTTGAAGGTATTTATTTCCAGCTCTCTCCAGAACAATCAGCTAGGTTTCGATTCCTGTTATGGCTCTGATAAAGTTGTCTGATCCTAGTTTCCTATCTGTGAAAACATATAATGGTTTCTTGCTTATTAATTGGAGGTTTCTTTATTTTTGTGTGAAATAAGGTAAGCCCCTGCTGCTTTCTCCACAATGGAAATATTTCCAATTCCCTTCAAAATTGTACAAATGATTCATACGCGGTGATACAGTTATGGTTGACTGGAGAAACTTAAAATCTTTTTGAGAGATGAGGAGAAATGAGGCATTTTCTCCATCATCAGTTAAAGAAAAGCCATTAATGTCAAAATCTGAAACTGCAGTATTAGTGTGGTGTCTGTGGTGAGTTGGCTGCAGCTTCAGCACTTGGGAAGCTGCCACTGGGCAAGAGAAATGATGTTCCACATTCTCAGTTGTACTTCATTCAGACTCTTAGCAGAAAGGGATGTGGATGCTGTGCTGCATTCCTTCTGCTGGTGCCCTCTGAATTGGGATTTTTTTAATTTTTTTTTTTTTATCCAGGCCTCCCTAGATCATAGTTTTTGTTGCTATCTGAATTGGATGAGGCTTACTGAGTCTGCTCGTGGAAGGATAGAGTTGGCTGTAATGTTTCTACTCTTTGGCATAGAGCAATACATGGGAAAAACATGTTTGTTAAGGTGAGGAGTAGAATTCAAAATTAAAATGCTCTCCATTCCAAAAAGAATTTGGTATGTATATGCACACATGCAAAGGGATATATGAACGTGTAGGGAAAAACAGGATGAAAAACCTATTTTATGCTTTGTCACTTAATTAAGTATCTATACTTAACATACTTATTCTGGTAACTCTGTACGTCTCCAGAAATTAATCAGTGAATGAGGATTTTAGTCTGTCCTTTAACTAGAGGTTGAGAGGAGACTGAGAAAATAAAAACAACACAAAAAACCCCCACCCAAATATCTTCCAAGTGTTGAATTATTTGGAAAAATAAGAAGACAGTAACTATCATGGCAAGCCCTATACTTCATATGCATATTTCCTTTCTTTTCATAAGCAAGATAATTTTACTATTCTCCTTATTGTCTCCACCTTTTTTCCACCTACAAGATAAAAAACAGAACAAAACAAACCACCAGAAACTTTGTTTTGTCAATTTGTTTTTCTTTTTCCATCTGTTTTCAGAATCTGTCAGCCAGCTTCTTCACACCTCCAGGTATATTTATTTCATGTTCCTTCAGCACCTTTGATCTTTTATAAAGCAAGGTGGTCATTAGTGATAATTAGAGAATGAACATAGCTGTGTAGTGGAAATGAGATGTTATCTGTTGTTGCAGTCAAGTACTCTAGGGAAACCCAGGCAAAGTTTTCATGTGGATTTATTCCAATAATACATAACACAGGAATTTGGACACAACTCCACAAAGTTACTGGATGCTTATGGAGGTAGAATTAGATAAATAAGAATTAGATGTACTGAAATTACTTGTCAGGTCCGGTCTCTTGTTCAGGACACTGGGCTGTTGCTAAAAGACATGAAAACTAATTGACATCACTATAATTTTATTTACCATTCTTGTTTGCCACTCTGATTTGATCACATGCTTCTGGAGTCAGCATTCTCTGTCACATTGTGTGTGTTTGTGTCTGTTTCTCATCTTTCTGATTGGAAGCAATTTAGGATAAAACTATGTTCCTACCCTTTTCAACATATGCATTTAACATATGAACTTAATGACAGGCAACTCTGTATTTTTTCTTTTTGGAGACACCAGTTGTCCACCCTAGGTTTAAGTGTTCTGTTTCCTATTCCTGAGATTTTTACTGCTAGACAGGTACTGCTAGCCTTCAAGACATAAGTGTAACCATGCACTGTGATACCAAAATAAGCATGAATCAGAGAGATCCCTGTGCCCCATTTGCAGTCTGTAGGAGCAAGAGCTGAAATGTGATCAGCACCCTGCAGGAAGCGGTGTCAAATTGTTATCAGCATCATCCACCATGGAGCAGCAGAGCATGCGGTCCACAGCTAAAGCAAACTATGAGTTAAAGAAGGGAATATTGTTAGAAGCTGAATTTTCACACAAGGAGTGTCAAAGATCTCAATGAAAGGAAGGTTTGGTTTGAAAACCTGCAACCTTTGAATATTCCTTCTGCATTGTATTTGTCTACTTTATTTCTGCCTACAAATAGAAATACATCTTACGGAGTCTTTTGTTTTGGCAACTCAAAGTTCTCATTTCTAGCATTAATTCTTCTGCAGGAGACTCTTAAGTCCTGTGAGTCACCATGCTTTTGTTCTTGGTCTAGGAATCATCGCACAACTTAAAAACATTTTATTTGTTCTCTGAAGTATAGTTATTTTCTCCCTCTCATACTTCTTTCTAATTCTCTCCATGTTCCTGATAAATTCTGCATAAGAGGTTTGGCCCCACCATCCACACAGCACAGGCACTACCTGCTGGGTAAAGGGGATTGCTGCAAAAAGTGAGAAAAGAAAGAGGACAGTGGATAAATAAGAACAATGTAACTGCTATAGTTAAATAAACGTGAAAAAAAAAGGGAGGTGAGGATAGAGATTAAATGAGGATAGGTGGCATGCACATTGTTTGTAAATCTTAAGCTCTGACAAACTTTATTTGAAGTATGAAGGAAATCAGTACACAGAGTATTGCTTAGAACTAAGCTTATTAGTAAGCAGAGAAGAAAAGTCTTGTTAAGTTCTGCTCTTCCACAGTAAGAAAACATAAAGCCATGAAAAATACATGAGAAGGCTAAGTGTAATATAATGTCCACAAGGTACCATAAGGCTGCATTAAGGACTGCACAGAATGAAAGGAACTTCAAAAAATTGTACAACAGGTAGCATGAAACATTTCTACTTGCTTTCTAAAGTAAACTTTTTTTTTTTTTTTTTTTTTTTTTTTTTTTCTTTTTAATGTATTTGGGGAGTATGCATACAGCAGAATTTTGGAGCCTGTATTATTTTGTGTACAAGTTCAGTGGGCATCACTAACATATGAAATGTCTTGTAACTATCAGACAGGTCACCATACATTAACTGTGTAATTTAGGTTGCCCTATTTTTGTCTGAATCTTATGACTGCATTAGCTAATATATTCTTGCATATCACATCAAGTTAAATGTGATTTTACCCTTTGCTATTGCAACAGGTAAGGATTTATGAACAATTTGAATTCATCTTTCCAAATTTAGGCTGCCTTAATTACTTATAAGTAATAGTAAATGTGGTATAGTCTTTGTATGAGATTCCCTTAATGAAAAAAAGTGTTACTTTGCTGTCACTGCTGCACTAGTAAAATTTCATAAAATTTTAATTAATTCCCATCATCCTTCATGGAAAAGATAAATGAAATTTGTAGTGAAAGACACATGTGGATTTATAGATTATAAATCAAGGGAGGGTAGTTTTGATTATCTGTTTTGACCTCAGCATAACACAGAGCAACAAATTTCCCTCATTTAAACCCCTTTCAAAGTAGACAGGATCTGCCAGAAATAAATCCTTCCTTTCTTTTATATTAGTCCATTATGCAGAATCTAGCATAACCATTAGGAAACTTTTCTAATAGTTAATTATTCTCATTTTCTCAGAAATATACCTATTTCTTGCCTGAATTTGGTAGATTTGACAATTAGTAATTGTTAATTCTCATATTTTTTTCTGCCATTTTGCAAACATTAAGCTGTTTCTCTGAGGGCCAGAAATGGAGCTGGATTCTAGGGAACAGTTGTTGACAGTGATTTTGGAGACCTTCTATGGGCTCTGTAGATCATGACAGAAACTGGAGGACTTCAAGGCACTCCTGTTTATCTCACAGATTTTAGAGCTCAGAAAACAGAATCTTAATTCAAGAAATGTTTAGAAAATGCCCTTGATGATGTGCTTTACCTTTTGGTTGTCTCTAAAGTGGACAAATACTAGCTGATCTTTGAAGGCCTCTTCCAACTGAACTATTCTGTTCTGTTCTCCTCCATTCCATTCCATCCTTCATTTCTTGATATCTTCTTATTATCTGTTGTTTTTAGGAATGGGAAAATGTATTGTCTGCTGAAGGGTTCGTGTGCAACTGCCAAATTTTGAATGCTTTGGAATAATAAACCAGTGCTCAGTCAACTTTCATTTTCTTTTCTTCTGCTACCTTGGAGCCTGATTCCAAACTCATTATCTGATGTGTTAGACAAGTTTACCCTGTATTTGCACTTTGACGAAGTCATTCTGTTTCCCTGTGCTGCTGATAGAGGGTATTCCTCAATTTCTGGTGTTAGCATCTCCAGACAGGCTTTTCTGACTGCACTTGCAGCAGAGCTCTAAGTCAGAAGAGGAGAGTTATTAGCAGTAAGAGAGCAGTGGAGTGATCATGGAATGCCTACTGCTTTGGCAGCAGAAAAGAACAAGATTAGTTATCCTAAATGGAAAAAAATGCTTGCTGATATACCTGCTTAGTGTAGAAACTCATGTATCTGTCACTTTTTTGGAATGATTCATACAGGCTGTAATTTTGCGTCATATCACATTGTGTCTGTGTGCAAGAATATAGGAAACAGACCGAAGAGTCACTGATCAGAAAGGGAGGGGAATCCACACACACAAAGAAGGAAAAGGAAAAGGAAAAGGAAAGGGAAAAGGAAAGGAAAAGGAAAAGGAAAAGGAAAAGGAAAAGGAAAAGGAAAAGGAAAAGGAAAAGGAAAAGGAAAAGGAAAAGGAAAAGGACCAGAGTAGGTTTGTGCAGGTTTATCTGTTGGGAATATTGTAGCAGAGCTCAGTCCAATTGCAATTTTAAGATAACATAGGAGATTTCTGAAAAACTGAAGAGGTTTCTATACCCTCTAAAGAGTATAATTGGTACACAGAGCTGAACAAGAGCTGAGGGAAGATATCAGTTCTGTGGGGCTGTAGAGGAATCTCTTACATTGTCTTTCCTGAAATGGAAGTTGACAGTCTTAACCTTTTTAGAGAGTGTGAGCAGAACTTGATTGCCCACCAAGGTCTGTCTCTCTTTGTTTCTTAAAAATGCATTCTAGATACGAATTTATGTAACTAACAAAGTATGAAAAATATTCCTTAGTTCAAAAATAAGGGGTTTCAAGTTTAACAAGACAACTGTCTGGTTGTCTTTAAATATATTGAGAAGTATGCGAAGGTACATTTGCATGTTCAGTGGCAGCTGCTACTGGAAGGAGCAGGTACGGCTCACTTAATTTGTAGGGTTTTATAAGGGGAGATCACAGGAGAACACAGCTGTTGCAATTAAACATAGAATGCAAAAATGTGATTTGGGGTCAGTTGGCCGTTGCTATTACTAATGGATATAACAGTTCATGTTTATATGTCATATTTTCATCAGGAATATAGGATCTGCTACACTGGGTTAGACTGATTGTTTTTCATTTCCTGTGGATTCTTGAAACTTGCATTACCTATAGTTTTAAACATTGAAAAACACTATTATTTTTCACCTTTTTTTTTTTTTTTTTACTGTGCAATAGCTATAAATGGCCTGTGAAAATGATGGCCATTTGAAAGTAGTGTTTTATTACTTACTAGTCTGTGATCTGAAATTACAAATCATTTGCTGAAATCCTATTTCTTTTTACCAAGTTGTTGTATAGCAGAAGTTTAAAAATAGTCAGGTGATGCTTCAATGTCTGTGTGTGCTCCTGTCTAAGTTGGTCATACAGATGCAAGACACTGTAATTTCTCTAATGTATCTGTCAATCTGCAAAGGCATTTCAATTAATTAAATGAAGTTGGGCTTGATGATCTTTGTAGGTCCCTTACAACTTGACTGTTCTATTCTATTCAAGACCTGTGGCTTTATAAAGACAGTGCTCCCATACATCACAGAGATACACATAAATGGAGTAAATGTTGCTGAAAGTCATCTGAAAACAAAGCCATAAAATGAAGAACATGACAAGTTCAGAAAGATGTAGGATTGATTTAGTCAGGAAAGATTCCTAAGTATTATTGTTAGTATCCATTTGTAGAAGTCATTTTCATCTGGAAAAGGACACATTAAAAACAAGCAGAGAAAAAAATTGTTTTATTCCTGTGCATAAAATCTTCAGAGCTTATCATCGTTTGTTTGGGAATCAGGGTCTTTGGCTTGTGTTTCCACCATCATTTAAAGATTCCTTTACTTTGGTAAGGCACTTAATCTCACTTTGCCTTTTTCCCAATAGTTAAACAGAAATAATAAACCTTAGCTGACTAATTATAGGTGTTCTGTTAGGCTTAATTAATTTGTAAGGAATGTTAATATACCCATATGAAAATTGGTGTGTGGCATGAAGTGTGTGTGTATAATTACACTGAAGACACACGCACATTGACTTCTCAAAAAAGCACTACTAGGGCTGCAAAGCCAAGCAGTGAGAAGGAAATACGAGTTCTGCATATGGCTACTCCCTTGTGACTACTCATTATGGTAAATATTTAATTATACTATGATATGCTGTTATCCCAGCAGAAACCCTGTCTCATTCATTTCACACTGGCTGCAAACATCCACCTCTTTTATGCAATGTAGTTACTTCTGTTGTAGTGCTTAATTTTACTGTTTAGTTGTGTTTCTTTCTCCTTTCTGATCTAATTTCCATGTCCTTTCCCTTTCTCCATCATCCTGATGTCTTTGTGAAGTTCCTCAGGAAGAACAGTTCCTGGAATTCAGTAGACAAGTGCTCGAGTAAAAACAGTGGCATTGTCATCCTACTTGCAGTTACGTTTCAGGAACCATTTCTAGCTTGACTTGCAGAAATCCAGGACTGCGGGTGGCAGAAAACTTTTGTCAGATTAGATGTGAGTTAGTACACTACAGCTTCGTGTACCTTAAATTCAATATTGTCATGTCCCACTGACTCTGGAAGAGAACATGAACTGACCGATTGTGAGTAGCTCTTCAAAGAATAAGAATCACATTTTGGACAAAATTTTGGATCTGCACACCAGTTATATTTGCATGCCATCCAAGGTTTTTGACATCAACATTTAATGTTCCTGGGAATTATTCTTTTATATTCAAGAAATTGATGAGCGAGGCAGTTGTTTGCTAAAATAAGGGATAGGAAATTCATGCAAAATCACTGTAGCCAGTAGCAAGGAATTGGAGGACATATTATTCTGGAACTTGTGTTGCATTTCACCTAGCTAAGTGTGTTCACTGGCTGCTCTGAAATATTCTTTCTGGAGGCTAATTTTATTGTAAAGAACATTTGGTATTGAGGAGAGCAAATACAGCAGATCCATTATCTACTGAAGCTAGCTAAAATGTATGCATTTGTACTGTTTAGATATGCAGCACTGTGTCACTGCAGCAGTGCTACCTTATGGTGTTCAGATGTTTGAATTCATTGAGGTTCATTGAATAAAGCCTGTTTTAGTCAGCTGGGAGAAAGCACTATGAAATTAGCGGAAGAGTCATCATTAAAACCCATTATTCACATACTTCAATAGAAGGTAACTATGCTTATTGCTTTTTGGAAAATTGAGTTTTTTTTTGTTTGTTTGTTTGTTTGTTTTTTGTTTTTTCCTGAGGCAGAAATTACAACTTTATTTTCTCTCTTTTTTTTTAAACTATTCGTTATTTTGAAAGCAACAAGAAAAATACAGAAGCATGAAACTGGTACTTCCCATAGATTCAAACTTATCTGAGAGCCATTATTTTTATAAAGAAAGAGAAATATTACATTGAATTGAAAATATTGTTAGTTTTACGATCTAGCAATGCTCAATTTGTTCAATTAAAAGAATGCAGTCAGATTCAGTTACAGTGGTTCATGTTGGTAATCTAGATTTGCTGGCTCCCTGCTCTGTAGTACCACAAATTACTTTCTGCACTCTTCATTTAAGTTACACGTGTTCAATAATAACAACAACCTCAACAATAAAAACCAACATAAACCATAATGATTTGGTGAAAACCAACACAAAACCATACTGATTCGGTACCCTTGTGTTTCTGCTTCTTAAATTGCTACGTACAAAAGTAGCAATGTCATGTGGATCACCCTGGTACAGAACACTAGTAGTGGACTGCATCCTTCAGGTTTTAATTCTCGTATGAAAAAAGACTACAAAATCTGCTCCACTGAAAAATACTGATAAGCAACCGAGGAGACAGCATTTATTAACGTAGCAGATGTGTCAGATCATTGTTTGGTATGAAATCAGATATAATCATTAGTTCAAAAGCATTGTAAGAATGAATATTTCTGAAATAACTTGCTGTGAAGTTTGCAACATTAATGAAAGCTGTAGAAGCATCTTTAAATGATGTGAAAAGTGAATTATACAGAACCTACTGTCTTAAGTATGAAGACTTCTTTAACTGCATTGTGTATTTCTCTGTGCAAATAGCTCTAGGGCTAAGATTTCAAATAATTGCTAAAAAAAGTGTAAAGTTCCAAAACTGTAACAATCATTTTAAAACTGACCTTTAAATGATATTTCTACCTAGTTTATACCTAGATTGTTCGCAAACAATGAAACCTCTATTTCAAATTCTACATCTGTTATAAAGAGAAAGCAGGCACTGTGCTAATATGGAGATAAACAGACACTAAAATTTTGTTATGAAAATGTAAAATACATGAAAACCTGTAACATCTGGATGCTACTGATCTATGAGTAATTTAAAAGTATAGTTCTCCCAGGTACAGAATAATTGCAAAGTAATATTAATGCATTTCTCTGACTCAGCCGAGTATCTCTCTCTCTGTGATGCTGTGAAGTAATTGTAGGTGCTTGGGATGTTGTTTGACTGATGGGAGAAATTTGTCAGAACCACTGAGCTGCAGGTTTATCTGCTGTGAGCTCCACCAGGGATTGTGTCTAATATTGAATGCGCAGATGGTGAAGATTAGGTGTGAAAAAATGTAAAAACAAAGTGCAGCTGGGGACAGTGAAGATCATTATCAATCTATTGAACAATTTTAACTGCTAGGTGACAGCTGTGTAAAATATATAGCAAAAAATGGCATTTCATTTATTCAGTGCATGTATTATTAAAAATAATTAAATAATAAAATACCTTTCTTCAAAGCAAAGAGATATTTGATGAGAATCCAAAGCATCATAATGCCTGAATGTATTTGTTAAACCAATTGGATGTACCACGTAACTGCTTCTTGATTTTTTCCAGATATTGGAGCATGAATATACAACTTAAAGGCTCAGTGGGAAAGAGTATACTGCAACATGCTACCAAACTTAATTTCCTCCTACTACACCAGCAAACTTAGAATGAAGAGTGGGAATAAAATAAGTCAGAACATCGGAAGAGTTAATTATGAAAAAGAAAAAGAAATAGTATCTCTTTTCTGCTGTAGACTTATGAAAGATTAAATATTAATAACTCCATTTGGATGGAAATTTGAAGGACAGGAAGGTGGTGCAACTTGTACAGCGTCGTTCAAAGGCAAACTGCAGAGCTGGGTACAGGGTCCCTGCACCTAGAGTTGCACTTCTGCAGACTCTGCATACGGTAATCTGGTGTAACCAATTAGCTGTGACAGTGATGTACCTGAACAGGTCACTGAAAACACTAAGATGAGGCTGGACAGGGCTCTGAGCACCATGATCATATCCCTGTACTCTGTAGATGCCCTTGTACATTGTAGGGGCGATGGACCTTTCAAGATTCCTTCCAACTCTAACAACTCTATGATTCTATAGCTCATTGCTAACCACCCTGGTAAAGAAAGAAGGCAAAGAATGTGGATGGAGAGGAGGAAAGAGAACAGGGTTGGTACACAGGGAATGTAGTCACTTGGAAGAAGAGATGATGTGGTGCACAATTTTTTTTCTGACATGGCTTTTCTCCCATGAAAGAATTTTGTATTGCTGTAAGTCTTTGGGTTTTATGGGGTCTCACATTTTCAGCATTTCATTGGCACTGCCTAATAGTGAAAAGCCCCACTGGTCACTAAGGGAAAGATCATGGAAACAAATACATGCTAAAAAAAGAGAGAAAGAGAGAGAGAAAAGATGTCAAGTCTTTGCCCATGGAGCAAAACAGGGAAGTCCTGCTACATCAAAATGTTTTTTATTTAACTCTTTAAATGTGTTCTTAAGGGAGCAGAAGGCTAGTATTTGGAGATTAAAAACCTCTTGGTATCTAAGAAGGTCAATTAAAAGAAAATATTTATTTTTGTTTTCTTTTAAAACTCATTTTATCGTTATATTTACTCCCTGTAGTATCTGGCAGCGCTCTCATGGTGGTAAAAATCTCTTCATCTTTTCCCTAATACCTGAATCTCTTAATGAATAGTAATGGAGAATATGCTTCTCATCAGGGTGTCAGCACCAAAACCCAAGCACACAGTGGAAGAGCAGTGGTCACTAGCAACATGAATATTCTGCCCTCTTTTCTTTGAGAAAGTACTTTGTTAACGGACCACTCCTATAGCCACATTAGCAAGCAGATATAGTTATACTTGGGGTAGCAAAATTGTCACTGATGTCATCTACAGTTTTGGACAGAAGAATGGAAGAGAAAGGACATAGCTATTATATTCATCAGGGTCTGTCTCTACAATCTGGGTGAGATACATTCCTGAGATGATTGTCATGATTCTCATTCTATTTTTGCCCTCTAAAAAGAGGGAAATATAATTATTTTTAAGGAGGTAAACACTTTTATTATATATCTTAGAGATGCTATAGAGAGCCAAATGTGGTTCCATGAAAGTTTAGATTTCCTCCTAGAGAGTTAGCTCTGATGTAGACATCTTTTGTCATTGGCTAGAACCATGTAATAACTGCTTCATGTTGAGAGAAAATATGGCAGAATTTATCAGAAGCTTTCTTTTCACCAAAGACTTTATTTTTTATTTTTATTTTTTAATAGTGAAACACTATTAAATCAAATTAGAGTATCTTAGCTCTCTAAAAAATCATGTAGAGAAGACTCAAAAATGGAGAGACTTGGAAAAGTGTCTTCGTGTTTGCTGAATCCTTCACCTGGCCCAGATTTCCTGTTCAGAAGCTAACAGGGATTTTTTGTTGTTGCTGTTGAATAAACCCAATACAGCTTTTTGTGTGTTCCTAGGAAAGGTATGTCAAAAAGGTATATTTTAGAAATGTCATTGGTGTTTCTTTTATTAGTACTCAGGCAGTTCAAATCAACACTGTTATTAGTGAACTTGCTTATTTGGAAGCTTGTACTATTTTTTTAAAGGAAAGCTTATAAAATTTTGACAAAACAAAACAAAAAAATCTTCCTCATTACCTTTGGTTGGTAAAGAAGTGAAAATCAGAGATGCTTGCCACTTATTAAAAAATGAAAGAAAAAAAAAAGAACAGACTTCTTAAGTCTTTTGGATGCAAATACTTTGTCCTTGGCTAATTAGACCTCTATTTTTAAGCAATGTATTGGATATTGAAGATGCCAGATTGACAGTCCTGCTAAATAACAATCTCCATTCATGGATGGATACAGTAGATGCAATGAATTGTGATGCTAATTTTATTACTTTGAGCTTGAAAGTTTTTCAAGGCAAACTGTTTAAGCACAAAAGAGTTTTCAGAGAGTGTTGATGCTATGAAATTTTTATTCCTTCCTCCTTTAGCTTGAAATGGCAAGTTAAAAATTGGATCCCTGACTACCTCCTCTTCGTAGATGTGACTCTACTGAGGGTTCATACTGCGATTCTCATACATTATCTAAAGGCATTTGTTATTCTGCCTTCTCCGGTTTTATGTATTTTTATGTATAACTATTGACTTTAATGGAGCTGCTCACAGTCTTCCCTGAGTATCTAGTATTTATTTTATTTTTTGCTTTTGCTTAGGTGATATTAGAAATTGAGAATAAAGCCACCAGTTTGTCCTTTGGAAATATCCACTTTTATTACTATTTATTAGGAGCACCATGAAAACTGAAATGGAGACTGATGTGAGAAGAAAAATTATAATTATATTAATGCATAGAATATAGGCATTTAGAGAATGATGCTTCTCACCCTAGGTATCAGTTTGATTTTTTATAGATATATATGGAAATTGATTCAATTGGATTCCTTCCAGTATTAAGTGTTAAGTATATACAGTCAAGGATAAACTGTTTGTTTTTCTTTCAATAACTCTATGCTAAATTATCAAATTCGTGTTTCTTCTTCTCTAACTTGTGAAAGAAAACCAGTACAGAAAAACAAAAGCATATGAAGTAAAACCTTTTCCGTATCTTTCATTTTTGAAGGAGAATGGTTTTATCTATGTAAATCCCACATTTAAAGACATAAAACCTCATACTGTGCACTGAAAATAACCAGGAAATGTCTGAATCATTTGTTACAGATAGGCCCTGCACATCCTTTGTGTCAAGGATATAAATAAGCAGTTTATATTTTGTAAGCTGATCTCTATTCTAAACCACGAGGATGCACTGAAAAACTTTGAAGTCTCAGATCCCATTATTGTTGAGGTCAACGGGGAAGCACCAGAAATGAACTTGTTGGCAGCATGACAGCATGGTATCATTCAGACGTATCCCAGCTGCTATTTTAATTGAATGAGAACTTTAATGAGCAAAGTGAGGTTAATGTACAGTCCCAGCTTTCCAGCAGATTAGATTGACAGTGTTTCATTTTACTGTCAGAGTTATCAAAATCTGTTTTTTTCTTCCCCGTGATATTCCTTTATTATAAGTATTGCTGTAGTAGGGGAATGCAATTGATATGCAGTCAAATTGTTCCTGACAGAGAGATTTTAAAAGCTTTTAGAGGGGATGTAAAGGAAGAAATTCTGTCTTCGCAGAGTCTGCTTAGAATATCTATCCACATTAAGTGTCTAACAGTTACACTGAACAGAAATGACATCTTACAGAAGACTAAGTGCTGCTTAACTTTTTAATGTCATTCTTGGGAGATCTGAAGTTGAATGTGTCTTTTTTTTTTTGCCTCTTCTTCTTCCTAGCTGCTATATCACTCCATCATAGCATTTTATGAAAAATAAAACAGTACTTCTGTTCTCAGTAGCGGACTTTCTATTCTTTGTATTGCACCATGGAGATAGCAGTTTATGTCTTGGCATATGGAATGAAAGCACCATACTGTTAAACAATTGATACTTGCCTATATATTGATCTGGTACAAAAGGAATACAAGCTGAAAATAAAGATCCTGCATTTCTTGTAACCAGACATCCACTGTTGCAGACAGTCCTTTTAATCTTACTTGTGATTCTATGAAAGTTCTCAATATATAAGACTTACGTTTTTCCCTGTTCTTCCTGAAGGGCTGTTTCAGAACCTCAGTCTTGTTATTTTCAAAAACCTTGTAGTTTTCAGTTTGTATTTGGTTCCAGCCCATTCACACTCCATTAATTTTCCACCAACTCTGTCCTTTATTCTTAGCAAATCTTATTCTGGACAGTTGCTTTTCATGGCATCTTTCAACAGAACTGTCTCCTAGCAGCCTTCCTTTTGGTGGAACTTCATAATTCCATCTTTGTTACCCTTTTTCACCAATACCATCCTAGCACATCCTCCTAACACCTCACGCTAACGATTTAAATTCCTCTTTCTTGAACATAAATGACTGAAGTACAGATTGTTCCAGATGAAAACTTACCATTACCTTACACATATAATTAATACCTCCTATCTGTGCTCACCTGATGCTCATAATGTTGCATTTGCCTTTTTACAGGTACTTGATATTAATACCATTAGATTATATTTATTTAGAATGATAGGTCTTCCATTGCTATTTACACCTGGTAATTCTCTACCCAAAAGCAAATTAGTATCAATAGTCTATAGAGTAAGAAGTTGAACTTTGTACTTTTAATTTCTAACCCATTTTTAATATTTAAGTCATGATTCCTTACAGTTATCCATTTCTTCAAGTGTGGTATTTTCATCCAATTACATGTTAGAGATTCTTTCCAATTTACTTGCTTAATCAAATTTCATGACCGCCAGCATGAATATCAAAGGCTACTATCGTCTTTGTCTTATCTACATTAAAAAATAATAATTCTCCATAGTTATTTAGTTAACTGGCAATTATAAATACTTCAGGTCATATATTAGCTGGGTCAACCATCTTTTTATCAAAGTAGTCATAGCAGCAGCATTGGTCAGAAGACAGAATATACTTTGAATGTCCCTCCCATGCTAGTAACATTTGGCAAAGAATTCACTTTTCTCATAGGCTGATTTTTATATTTCTTCCTTGCCTAAGCTTTGCCATTTCCTCTCCAGTGGCCACCTTTGGCCTAACCCTACCATTAATATTTCATCTTCAAACTCCTCATTTTTGTCTTTTTCTGGACCCTGTCACCTTTAGATAAACAAGGTGAAGACCTGCTCATTCATAGCTCCAGTGGCACAGAACTACACTCTGAATGTAATACACATTTCCACCCTGGAATTTGACCTGTCAGGATACAAACATATGGGATGAGCACAAGGAGGCACAGTTCTCTGACAGCCAGCTCTGCCTTAAGTAGAAGATCGGGCTAGAAACTTCTTGAGGACTCTTCCAAACTCTATGTTTTGATGATTTGCGTCCTGATTATTTTGAAGAATCCAAATTTATTTTTCTTCTTTTGCAAAGTGTTCTAATTTAAAAACTATTCTACATTGCATTTCTACCTGGACTCAGGGTATTTGAACGCGTGGATAACTTTCTGAACACTCTTCTCTCTTGAAGTAACCCCAAAATGGAACATTTCTTAAAGCGTTTCTTTGTGTTTAATACTACTTACAAAGGCTTCATCTAAACTGACATTTCTGCTTCTCACTTATGCTTACAAGAAGTACAGAAAAGGTCTACGATCGCTTAA
This sequence comes from Perdix hodgsoniae, assembly GCA_035772895.1. Taxonomy (NCBI): domain Eukaryota; kingdom Metazoa; phylum Chordata; class Aves; order Galliformes; family Phasianidae; genus Perdix; species Perdix hodgsoniae. The sequence goes on along the minus strand of JAPSGF010000093.1, from coordinate 1,620,670 downwards.
TGTGCAGCAGATATTACAGCTAAGAATAGTCCAAGGAAGTTTTACTTTGGAGAAAGATTTATTTGAAGGAAAAAGTACTTAGCTATTCACACGAGCTAGGTCATATACATATAAAAGTTATTTTCAACATTTTATCAAATTCAAGGTTAAAATCTCATTCAACTCTTTTTATTAAAGGTAGTATTTATAGTATTGGTTACATTGGGTTGTACTGCTCGAGACATTTTAATATTAACAGTGTAAATGGTACAACAATGGTACCTCTGAGAAATATGTAATATATGTATGTGCTGCTAATGCTATTCTTATTACCATTATCTACTTTATCTCATTTCCATTAAAGTGATGGATATTAAGCAATATGAAATAGAAATAGCCATTTTCTCTATTTTCTGCTTTGCTAGCTGGAAGTACATAAGTGATGAAAACTCTTATTTCAGAAAGCATATTTTACATTCCAAAACTGGACTGTAATAAGTGGAAAGCAAAAAGAATACTAACAATGCATTGGATCATTAGTGTAGAGGCGTTTATGAGATGTACTAAGGATATTCAGTAACTTGCTTGAGGAACATGGTAATTCTTGTGGCCAAGCATAATTTAAATGCTTTTTACATTTAAATTAAATGTAGTCATGTAATGGATATATAAGAAAACATGGTTTAAGTGACCTAGAAATGAAAGGTAATTGGCTTTTGTGTATCTTAAAAATTTAAATGAACTGGTTTAAGGCTTATTTCAGTTTCAGATTTGCCTTTTCATCTTCTTTTTAAAGCAGTCTAGAATTGTTTACAGGACACCTGAAGAAATCATCCTATTCCTTCTTCTGTTTTAATGGCAGGATAAAATAGAGTTTGTCTCTAATAAATGTTCTTTTGGCCTGTTTCTCTAGATCCCAGCATTAGTCATGCTGTAGTTGACTAAAGTGGAAGAATCCATCTCTTCTTTTTCCCCTTTAGAATAACTAAAGAATCTTCTCTCCTACAGCACGTTCCCTGCATCTCTTCAAGGTGTTTGCAGTTTCCATTTGTACATTCTCAAACAAGATTGCAGTTATCTCAAAGCGCAGTGCCCTAATTGGACTCGGGGCTTTATCTGAGAATCTGTTCCCCAGCCAGTGTCACCTTTCCTTTGTCTTTCTGTTTAACTCTTTTCTTGACTCTTCTAACACTGAAAAAATATTTTAGTCAACTTCTCCAGTTGTGTAAATGGCAGGTATTTCCCTACGGTGCAGCCTTCAAGCGCGTAATAGGCAGGTGAACAGATGTGGGATTCCCTTTAAAGCAAAGAAGCAATTATTATTTTAAAATTCATAACTGCTTGTTTGCAATAGCCACTAAAAAAGAATGCTGCAATTTATGTAATTAGCATGTAGCACTGAAAACTTCCAGGAAAAAGAATGAATATTAGCCATTAGTATGCAAAGCTGGAACTCAGTACAGTAAAAAGAATTTATGGGCTTGTGATTGCATTCAATACAGTTAATTGACTCATACTTCTTTATTACTTACAAACTGTGAATAAAATTTGAGAAAGGCACACAAACGCACCCTTTTTTTTTTTATTAATCAGTAACTTTGTTTTGTATAGCAATTAAATCCTAAAATAAACAGACTTGGGAAATAAAAAATGTGTATCTGGTGACTCAGCTTTCTCTTACTATCACAAACAATAGCAAAAACTTTGGCTAGTTGAGAGCTCCAAAACAACCCTATGTATTTTATGAAGAAAATATGCAATTCTTTTTTGTTTTCTGTTTACCTGCAAATTTCTTAACACCTTTTTTCTTTGAGTGAGTGCCACTGAAATCACTTACTTTTGATGTTTATTTGTTGGCAGATAATGCTAAAGACAGAAGAGTTACAGCTCAGGATGCCTAACATTGCTTAATACAAAGCCTTAGGAAATAGATAATTGAAAATTGTTGTTGTCTTCACATATCCTTCATTTTCAAAACATTATTATGTTAATCCTTAACCAGAGTTTGAAATCTACTCTACCAGGTTGTTTGCTTGTTGTAAAGACTGAATATTTAAAAACTCTGTGTTGCTCTCTTGTTTGACTTCTGGAGATGAAATGGTACAAATATAATACAATATAATTCAGCCGTGAGCATTGCAGCCACTTTTCTACTTAAATTCTGTGTGTCTGCCAAACAAACTAAGAGAAAAACTTTTTCATATCATATTATTTGGAATACTTTGACAAAATACTGTGAAGTAACAAAAATGTTAATTATCTATGTAACAATCTCTGAATCTCCTATTGGAGCATTTTAACTCTCCTTAGCAAGAGTTTGCTCAGTTAAAATTGTGTCAAAATCTGTATGAACCTTGGTAGTGCTGGTCATTAGTGACACAGAAAATTACTTATTTCTTAGTCCTATTGTATTGCAGTCCTGTCACTTCCCAACTTGGGTAAAGACCTACATGGACAAATGCACCAAAGGCTTAACTGAGGAGATATGAATACAAAGCAATTCACATGGATGGATTCTTCCTTGGCTTCTTCATCTTCCTTATTCCCATTCTCCTCTTCTCCTAGCAACTGATTCAAACCAAGATCCTGTGCAGTATTTGCTTTATGCTTCTTGAAAGCTGCATTTTTTTTTGTTTTGTTTTGTTTTTTAAATATCCTAACTTCTTTTATTTCCACACTGCTCAGATGTGAAGAATTTCCTTACACTGAGTATTAACAAAGTTTAGGTCAAAACTGAGAGACTTTGGTTCTTAGGAAATTCAGTCTGCATCTCCTTGATCAGTAAAGAAGGTAATTGTGAGAAAGATGTAAAATCCCATGAAAGGCTTTGTATGATAATTTTCTAAGCAGCTCTACAGACTTACGGCCAAGTCATGCTTAAGTTTTCCTGCAGTGTGGTCACTGCTACAGGTGTGTTTCTAAGGCCAGCATGTCATTTTATGAGAGGAGTGTCCTTTGCCTATTAAGTGCTTCTCCACAGGAGCTTAAAAGGGTTGTTAGGAGTTCTTAAGCATTTCTGCAACACAGTTCCCAGGAGGGCAGACTAGGGTTTCCAAATTTACCTGCTTCCCATTTATCATGCTGAACTGTCCTCCTCTTCTAGCTAGACTGTCTGCTGGGAAAGAAAAAGCAATGCCAGCATTGCGTTACAGTTTTCAGACTATAAAACTGTTTTATCTGACTATTGTCCATTTTGCTTAACTGCTTCAGTCCAATGGGGCATGAGGCAAACAAGGATGGGGCAGTGTGTGGTCTGAAGTCCCACATTTGCTGTGTTAAGTGCCCTCTACAGTCTTGCCAATATCAGCTGGCAGCATTTCTGAGACTTTGGGTCAAGGCCTCCTTAGGGTTGCAGCAGAGTGCCAGGGCAGGGCAACGTTCTTGCTCCAGTTCTGTGCAGGGTTAGGAAATATTTGTGCTCAGCAATTACTCTCACTTTATACATGCTGAGCCAGAAAGGGTTGCAATTTCTAAAAAGACTGGCATTGATCTTCAGTATGTGTACCCAGACAGGAAGCTCATTTTCTTTTATTTACATTGGTCATATGGGGTTTTAGCAGAGAGAGTGAAATAATTCCTTGCACTGAAACACAACTTCCATTCTCTGCAGCTAGGGCAGTACTTGAAAATCCTGCTCTGGGATTAAAGTGGTGTGTGAGCAAATGTGAATGTTACTGTAGTGGTAATTCCAAATGATGCTGGAAAGGCTGATGGCATCACCTTTGAGCTGATTCCTTTGGTGCCTCTTTGTAAATTTTTTGGGTAAAAGAGCTCTTTTATTTCCTTGTTCCTATGTTTCCTCTATGCAAATATTCAAAATGTGTTTTCTGAACATGTACTAGGAGATGCTCAAATCCAAATCACTTTGATCACCAAAAGGGGGAAAGTTAGAAATGCAAAGAATTCAAATGCAGAGAAAATATATTCAAATGCAAAGAAATAAATTCAAATGCAAGGGAAAAGAAGGTTCAAGTGGTTGAGTTAAAAAATTCACGTGTGTGTGAAAATCTCTTCCTCGGGGAACACTTTCCTGCAATTTCAGGCGGCCCTTGGTTCACTTATTACGATATGAAAAGCAGTGAGAAGATTAAAAGCTCTACAAAATAATTGTGAAAGTATGTACAGAATCCAACTGGTAGTTGTGTGTCTCCAATTTTCTACATCAATATACTACAGGTAATTTAGAAAAGAATAGAAAAAAAAGATTTTAACAAAAATGCATGAGAAAGGATTGAATGCATTGATGGATAAAAGGATGGAAAGCATGCCATGCTTTTAGGTAAGAATTAAAAGTTAGGATGGGTAGTATTAAAGAACTTTAGTTTTAAACATATCTGCAGGATACAAATACAGACACAGTAGTGGGCTTTCTCTTGCAGTCACTATTGCATTTCACAGTTGGAGAGGCAGAGCACTCTGGCCTTGTGTAAAGACTTCAGGATTTTTCTGTCATAAGTGACACTTTAGTTGTTCCATTCAAAGATACTGACCCCTACTTATAAGTAAGAACTGAACAAAAATTCGCACTGAAAAAATCTACTTTCATATATTTGCAGATGAGTTATACAATTCTTAAAATTGACTTATGTGTTCAAACTTTTTTTTTTTTTTTTTTTTTTTTTTTTTTTTTTTGTTATACTGAGGGGGGAAAAAAAAATCAGTCTGGTGTTAATTAGTTTTGTTTGGATTTTCAAAGCAACGGCTAGACAGCAGTGATGAATTTAATTAGCAGTAGTGAAGTTTTACCTGTCAGTGCATCCCACTGTCTGAAAACTAGAAGCTTGGAGACTCGTAGTCTTTCAGACTAGGAAACTGTCATGACGATAGTTAATGGACCACTCATTCTGCAACATATAAGAAAAAAGAAAAGGGAGGGAGGGGGGGACATTGAAGAATTATTCTTATGGTACCTTTGTGTGGTGTGTGGGAGTTTTTGAGACTGACATGCTTTTGTCTGCTTTGTCTGGTAGTGATTTGCAAAACTTGCTCCAGATTCAGCTACCTGCAGAGCAGTCTGACAGCTGTGATGAGCAGTGAGATCTTACAGCTCTGTAGAAGCTTCTTCCAGTCAGCTCATCCACTGGAATTCTCATGGAACAGAGAGAAGTATTTAACCAAGTAAAGGAATTCTGCTCAAAATGCTGAATAAATGCTGTGGATTCATTTATTTTGATCAGCTGACGATGCAGCTTTGTAATGGCTAGGGAAAGGAATAGGTTGAATCACTGAATTAGAATAGATTGGTTGGAAAGGACCCACAAAAATCATCAAGTCCAACTGCCTCACCACTTGCAGGCTAGTCAAAAATCGAAACATGTAACTGAGGGTGTTATCTAAATGCATCTTGAACACTGACAGGTTTGTGGCATCAGACACCTCTCTAGGAATCATGTTCCAGTGTTTGACCTCACTCTTGGCACAGAAATATTTCCCAGTGCCTAGCCTGACCCTCCCCTGGCATAGCTCTGTGCCATTCCCCTTCTGCCATCAGTTCCCAGGAAGGAGCTGTGCTCAGCACCTCGCTCTGCTTCCCTTCCTCAAGGAGCTGCAGGGAACAGTTAGATCTCTTCTTGGCCTCCACTAGATTGGACAGCCCCAGTGCCCTCAACCCCTCCTCACAGGATACGCCCTCCAGCTCTTTTACCAACTTTGGTCCCCCCTGGATTCACTGAAGCATCTTATTGTAATTTTTATAGGATGTCCTGGAAAGGAAAGGGATGGGCTAAAAAGGGAATCTTTAAAAATAACTAGGACCCCCTAAAATGTAGAAAAGTGGATTCTTTTTCTTTTTTTCTTTTTCTTTTTGTTTTTGTTTTTGTTTTTCTTTTTCTTTTTCTTTTTCTTTTTCTTTTTCTTTTTCTTTTT